>VUQH01015366.1:3261-24941 GCA_015106775.1 Etroplus canarensis
GTATGAGGAAGTCAGGAGTGTCAGGGGTGCTTTGTGACAGAAGAACAGCAGCAAGAGTGAAAGGGAAGGTTTACAAGACGGTAGTGAGACCTGCTATGATGTATGGTTTGGAGATGGTGGCACCAACAAAAAGACAGGAGGTGAAGTTGGAGGTGGCGAAATTAATGATCCTAAGATTTTTGCTGAGGGTGACCAGGATGGACAGGATTAGAAATGAGTACAGAGAGATAGGCTCAGGTTGAGTGGGTTGAAGGCTGAGATGATTCTGACACATGCAGAGGAGGGATAGTTGATATAAGGTGGAGCTGCCAGGCAGGAGGAAATGAAAAAAACCACAGACAAGGATTGTGGCTCTGGAGCTAGAAGATGATGCGGGGGAAAAAGTGAGATGGAGGTAGATGATCTGCTGTGGCGACTCCTAAAAGGAACAGCTGAAAGAAGAAGCCAAAGAGTCTTCGGACTGTGGAATACCCAGTGAGAACCCACGCAGGCACAGGGAGAACATGCAAACCACACACATAAAGGTCCCAGTGGATACAAACCCAGAAGCTTCTTGCTGTGAGGCGACTGTGCCACCTACTGCTTCACTGTGCCACCTACTTGAGAATGAGAATAAATTAAACATTTCAGGTTCACTCCTGACATTTTATAGAACACATAATCAAAAATGAGTTATCAATAATCTAAATAATGAATAACCACGGCCCTAAAATGAAACAGCATTGCTGCAACAAACAAAGGTAAAAGTAACACATTTTCAATGTCATTTGAAGGTTAATGTCAAATCAATATGCCAAACACGATCCAGCTGGAAGAGTTCAGTGTGCAAATTCATGACAGAATGATTTTTCATCTACACTCTGTTTTGTGTATGAATTTAGTTTTATCATCTTGGCTAATTCTGCTACCTTTTACTCCATCCCAGTCAGTCTGAGTCTGAGTGAGAAAGATGTTTTTGTGCCCAGTTTGACAGAATGTGGCTAATCTTGGCAGGAATTTTGGCTAAAGTGTTTTCCTTTGCAGGGCTTAGTTTTTAATAGGTCTCCAAACTCCCTCATCATTCTGGACCGTGTGGCCCAATTTGAAAGTCAAAAACTTGGCATTGTACTTTTTCTTTCCCTCTCCATCTGCCCCTCGGTCTGTCAGCTGGCCTTGCTTGTACAGCCTCTGCCATTAACCTTAATCCCCTTTATGTTTATTACCTTGTTTCATGCACTAGAACCACACTGTTCAGCATCTTGTTTACCGACCTTATCTACAACATAGATATTTACACCTAGAAATATATAAAGCATCTGTATATACACCCACACATACAAGATAGTAGCAAAACACTGTAGTGATGCAGGGAGACAGTGATTTCAGATAAATTGAGCTGTCGAGTCGTCCACTTACTCATTCTGTGCACCCAGCCTGCCTGTGAAATGCAATTACACTCAATGCCATGAGTAAGTGGTGGAAACCAGCTTATCATGTCAGAGCCTTAACGAGTGTTACTGAGGGAAATCATGATTAACGCTGAGCACAAAGACAAAGTCGCTCTGTAAGAGAAAGGAAACAAGCCTTCATGAGACAAACTGAAAGACTCAGCTTTGTATTCATATTCATAAAAGGACTGCTTCTCATTGGTTAGGATACTCACAGTAAGAGAAACAGCAGGCATACAATAGGCAGATCTGGTCCTCTGCTTCTGGCATCATACATCAGACTGCTGAATTAGCCTCTAATTACAACACAGTGCATTTATTATGTTACCTCTGCTCATCCAGTTCCCATGAGCACATTTTTCCTTTTAAGAAAAAGTCTACAAGTGCAAAACATGCACCAAATATGTTCGGATTTTCATTTTCAGCACCATTTTCACAATCGACTTCTCAACAATGTTCAAGGTTGAGACACCATGCTTCTGATTTTGGTTGTTTTACCCCTTTAAGTAAATTTCATATATAGTTATTGCTATCTACTTTCTGAAGTACACCACATACTTTCACATTAATTATCTTTCTCGAGGGGTGTTTACATTAATTTAGCTGCACTTTATGAAAATTAACTTGAAAACACCTGCTTGCTTGAGATGGGTAATCCATCACACTAACTGTTCTTTAACTTTATTTTTTGTCAAGGTTATTTAGCAATGTAAGTCTAAGAAGGAACTTTTTGGAACCCTCTAAAAACTGATATTGTTACATTTTCCTTTTTGCACCATTCTACTTTCCTTTTATTTATCATTTTATTTTTCCTATGTTTTCAAACATTTTTCAATGTGCCTATCTGTGTACCATTGCTAAAATTTGAAAAGTGCTCTGACACTGAAATGGAAGCAACGACCATTCAAGGATGTCCTAACTGTCTTTCTCATTTACTTCCCTCTTTTTGTTTTTACCTACTGGAAACTGTCCTTGACAGTGCATTCAGATCACTCAGACATTTGAAATCTCACTCTCAAACTGTTAAGCTGTGTCAGAATGGCTGTCAGTCCTCCACTTAAGTCCAGACTGAAATATGTAAACAACTATTGGTTGGATTGCCATATTGTAGAAAGACATCAATGATGAATCCTAACACCAGTGACAATTTGCAAACTTCTTAACTGCAGGTCAAACTTTTCAGCTATTCTTTCTTCAGTATGGACTGCCACAAAATTCAGACCTTGAATTCACCATCTCCACAACTGTTGAAAGGATTACCATGGACATTTATGTGGCCCTACCTATACCACCACTTGTGAGTCTTTTTCATCTAGTAAATGGACTGGTACTTACATGTTGCTTTTGTACTCTAACTGAGAACTCTCAGAGTGCTTTTTACTACAAGCCTAATTCACCCATTCCCACAGCGCTTCATTCAGTGCATTTTACCTATCACGTACAGATCCACATTTTGATGCATGCACTGGGAGCAATTTGGGATTCAGTGTCTTCCTCAAAGACACAAGAGCCAGGGATCAAACCACCAACCTTCGATTGGGAGATGGCCCGCTCTACCTACTGAGCCACAGTTGTCCAGCTTAAAGAACTTGGGATTCCAAGGACACCTTCCTCTTACATGTAAATACTCATCAGGCCCAACCTTCTTTTGCTTCTGAGATCAAACCAGATCAGGCACGCTCAAGGTGTTATGGCCATATTCTAGTACTATGAGGTCAAAAATTCTAATATTAGCACTTAGTTCAAAGCATTCATACATAGCCTTACAGGGCTTATAATATATATTCTTCTTCCCATTAAAAATAAATGCTGAACCAGCTTATAAAAAATTTCAATACATACACCTGTTCAGCTGTTGTTAACAGAATTGTTTAATCAATCTCATGGCAGAAACTCAATGTATTTAGGCATGTAGACATGGTGAAGACAATCTGCTGAAGTTCAAACCGAGCATCAGAATAGGGACGAAGGGTGATTTAAGGGACTTTGAACTTGGCATAGCTGTTGGTGTCAGATGGGCTGGTCTGAGTATTTCAGAATCTGCTGGTCTACTGGGATTTTTCTACACAATCACTTCTAGGGTTTACAGAGAATGATCCAAAAAAGAGAAAATATCCAGTGAGCAGCAGTTCTCAGGGCAAAAATGTCTTGTTAATGCTGGACTGTTTCAAGCTGACATGACGGCTACAGTAACTCAAATAATCACTAGTTATAACCAAGGTATGCAGAGGATTATCTCTGAACACTCAACTCATCGAGTCTTGAACTAGATGGGCAGCAGCAGCAAATGGCCTCTGTAGACACCGAATACCGATTCAATAGAGCACCTTTGAGATGTGGTGCAATGAGAAATTGGCTTAATGAATGTGTACTTAACAAATCTGCAGCAACTGTGTGATGCCATCATGTCAATATAGAGCAAAATTGTTTAGGAATGTTTCCATGACCTTGATGAAGCTATAACATGAGGAATTAAGGAAGAATTAAGAATTGTGAAAATAAGAGGGGGTAAAACCAGTACTAGCAAGGTGTATCTAATAAACTGGCTGGTTAATATATAAAAACAAAGTCTAAATTATGCAAGTTTAACAGCCTTGTAAGTTACTTTTTATCTTTACTTAGTCTGGTAGCCTCACTAATGGTGCAAACAGGAAAACACATGGTGTATATACGGGGTGTCAATCATCTCATTAAGAAGCCTGCTTAGATTGATTTTACCTTGGGAATTTCATCCATCACTGGTGGCCTCAGCAGGTATCAAAGAATGTGGGGAAAATGTAGGAAGGCATTGAGAAGTTACTTTTTTAACAACACAAGTGTGGTCAGTGGTAATGTAAAGTGTACATATAACAGCATGTAATCTTTCTAATTCTTTGCATTTTTTCTTTGTGGCTGTATATTATATAAACTAATAAGAGATAATGGCTTTTACCTGGACTTACCTCACCAGTGTACTTATGTGTCCCCCTCATACTTTATGAGTGTTCACTAAAGAGACGGGGAGTATTTCAGTTTCATTATGATGAATAACTACTCATAACAACAGAGAAGAAAGAAATCAACACGGCTACTTGAACAAGCCCAATTACGGCATCTCCTCATAAAAGACGAGCTTCACTGCAATCAGACTTTAACTAGAACGGGTCCTCAATCTCAAGATGCAAACAATGTAGGGATGGATGGGGCGGGCTCTATGAAATATTCACCTACTGTATGCTCATTATTTCGCTGAGGCACTCAGCATGGTGTAGCCTCGCTAAGTGGTGATTGATTGCTCAGGGCCAGGAGAGGGTGCAACAGACAGAGACAGCAGATACTGCACAAAATGCTTGTGAATATCTCAAGGATTTTATGTGGGACATTTCCATGCATGAGGCAGTAAAAACAAGACACAGCCCACAGTGTGATGCCACTGCAGCAAATTTGAGAAATCCAATTATATTATTGGTGTGAATTAAAGAAAAGGAGCAACAATTCAAATAATTAAGTGTACCAGGTTTTTATCAAAATGGGTATTAATTGCCAGTAAGATTTTGAACAGCATTTTCATGCCAAAATATCATCATTGCTCATTGTTTGCCCTTGTGTCTTTCTACTGGCAGTGTGTTAAAGCAAGTGAAACAAATGTGCACGTCAGGGAAAACCAAATTCAAAAAATGATTTATTGTTAGCAACTCTGAAAGACAGGATGAATCACTTTGGGTGTACTGCTGTGTTTTATTGAAGAATAAATGCTCACACAAAACACAAATGTGGAAATTATACACTACAGTTTGTCTTCTTTAGCTTTGGTCAAACAGGTCACTCTAGAATCATGTAGTTCGCAAAATGTCATTTTGGTAAAAAAACGTCATGAAACTTCATTACTTCCATATTGGAAAGGTGTACTATGGAGTCTGATTCATCGGCTTGTGAGCTATGTTGATCTTAAAGTCAGAGTTTCCATCATCACAAAGACGGTTCTCTTTTAACCTTGCTAAATCACTGAGGTAACTTATGCTGAACTCATGACTTGATCAGGAATAGGTTATGTTCAGAGTTTTGTTTTAAAATTGTCTGAAGTGCCACATTAATATATTTTTAATCTTCATCGTCTTCATCTTCTTCTGCTTATCTAATTCAGGGTAGCAGGGGGGGGCGCTGGAGCCTGTCCCAGCTATCACTGGCCGAAGGGCGGGGTACACCCTGTTCAGGTCGCCAGTCTGTCGCAGTCTCTCTCTTGTCTTATTTGCTGCAGTCTTTATGATCGCTAGCATCCACTCCTCTGATATGTTATCTCCAACTGAGGTTTTAGGTTTTGTCAAGCTAGCTAACATAAACAGTTTGGCTACGTTGAACTTGCACCATTGTATACCACTCTGCTGGTACTAATTTATCAGTTAGCGCTGAAACAAATTTAATAACTGATTAACTTAAATAAGTGATTTACTCAGTCTGAAACCTCCACCAAGGCTGAAAATCCTCAAATTTCTGTTTTCCTAACATACAAGATTTCTATGTATCTTTACCTCTACAAAGGGGATTATAGTTTTGGTTTGATCTGTTTGTCAGCAGGATTACACAAAAACTTACAAACATGTTAATATGAAAATTTTACCAGTGATGGGACTTGGCCCAGTTCAGAAGTGATTAACTTCCTGAGTAGATCCAAATCCCGAAATTGATCCAGGATTGCTTTTATAAAGATTCTTCAACACTTTGTGAGACTGCAAAATTTGGCATTATGTATATCTATTTCATCATTTACATATGGGTTTCTTCTAATATTGATTAGACTAAAGTTCATAGGACTGATGTTATTACCTCACTGAAAGTTGGTTCTGTTTCACTTACCACTGCACTATATTAGAGGCAGCTGTGGCTCAGAAGGAAGTCCAGGTTGCTACAAAATGAAAGGGTGATATGATACCTAATGCCAATTTTTTTCCTATCTCCCAATGTTAGAGAGTTGATCAGTTCCAAAAGTCAGTCACTTCTAAGTAGGGCCAAATCGAACCAATGGTAAAATCTGCATCCTAATCTATCTGTAACTTTTTACATAATCCTGCTGACAAACAGACAAACAAACCTAACCAAAAAACATAACCTCCTTAGTGAAGGTTATTACTTTCAACTTCCTCTATGAGTTGAGAATTTGATGCTTTTCTCTGATATATTATTCCACCATCAAAATTGGATGCATACTGTGAAAAAGGGCATTTGAAGATATAGCTGTAGACTTAAGAACATCTTGAAAATGATTTTATACTAGTTTAAATCAAATATTTAATTGCATAAATAATCAGAAGCTCAGTCTGTGATGAGAATGTTACACTTTCCTAAGACAGCCTGTATTCACACTAGGACTCACACAAGGTTGAAATAATGTCCTAAATTGACTAAATAGTCAACACGATGTCACAAGAAGCTCCTGATCCACATTTGTGAACTCAGTTGAAAAAACACAGTATGATGCAATCAATGTAGAATTACCTTTTCATTTTATTTCCACAGTTTAAAAGATATAGTTCAACATTCTGAGAAATTAACTGTGTTGCAGCCTACACAGAAGGTGTTTCAGCTGTGTTTTTCAGTCTTCCATCTCAATTCTGTTTTAATCAGCACTGCTGTCTACTGGCAACATAACAGCTCACACTATAAGCTTGTAACTGTGACCTGAAGCATAGCTGGTATTGTTTTCACCTTGTGAGTTTGTGTGTCACTGTGGCAAATTGTGGTCCTGGAAACACCAACAGAAGCAGCAACTACCACAAAGGAAGTTTTACTTAAAGTACTATTTTGGCAATATTATAGTTTTGCAGGGACAAAAGTTTACAGGTGTCTGGTTAAAATAAAATGAAGGGCAAGTTTAAAGACAGGTTTAAATGTCAACATGTTGACAAGTTACATTATGTAGTCACAATAATTTCTGGTTACGCTCTGAGCACTACACACAGTATTATGTCTGAATGTTACCAATGTAAAGACAGATGGCCGACAGAAGCTCCTGCAGCTCTGCTAACATGCTGCTCATGCTACACCTCCTGTGTAGACACAGTGTTAAATGAGATGCTCGGTCACACTTATGTGAGATATCATAATGCTAGAGGTGCTGGAAGGCAGATTTTGTTTCCTTTGAATGCATAAGTTTATTCTGGGTGCAGTCTGTACAATGCTAGCTTACTAACTTGGCTAACTGTTGCTGCTTGCAGCTACTCTGATGTTATCCCACTGCTAAAGTTCAACCTGGTCTCGCAGCAGTTTGCTGAATTTTCATAAATCTAATCTATTTATTAATGTCCCTGGACTCGAATTTTAGTATTCTTCCGTTGTTCTCAACAAAAATTTCCCCACAATTTTTAGTGTCCCTGAACATGTTTCATCAGTTAGTTATCATTTGTACTAGTAAAGTAATTCCTCACCACCACCACCACCCCCCACTTTAAAAGACAAAAAAGTTCATGTAGAGAGGCTGGAGGGGTTGTGGAGTCCCATACAGATCCATTCTCATACCAAAGTCCAAAGTCTGAGTCTCACACATTTTCATACATTTTTTTTAAAAACATATTATTGCTTACAAATATGTCACTGTGTAAAGTTTTACCACAAAGACTGACTTGCTTGCAAAGGGATTAAAAATGACAAGGTTTGATTTAGATAGATAAATAGAACTTTATTGATTCCTTGGGAGGTTCCCTTGGGAAATTAAAAATTAAATTTTTTACATTAAAAATTTAGATATTAAAAATGACTGGGTATGTTTAGGGATTTAAAACTACTAGGTGTAGGCGTTAAAAATCACTGGGTTAGGTTTAAGGATTAAAAGTGACAAGGCTTAGAGATAAAAATGACTGGGTTAGGTTTAGGATTGAAATATACTGGGTTAGGTTGAGAAAAACTGTCAGTTTGACCACCAGGGCCTCTGCCACTGACTACCACCTGAATTGCAGAGCACTGACTTGGGACACTTTGGTATTTCCCAAGAAAAGCTTGACGAGGTGGCTGGGGATAGAGAGGTCAGGGTGCCTCTACTTAGACTGCTGCCCCTGGGACCCAAACCCGGTTAAACAGTAGAAAATGGATGGATGGTTGGGTGGTTTAGAAAAAGAACATAATTTGGGTTAAACTAAAACAGTTAAGCTTTGTTTTCATGGTTGCCATGGTGATGCCTCTCTGCTTTTGAAGAAAAAAAAAAAACGTACTCATGATATGAAATAGCTTTCCCAGTGTAATTTACTACTTTGAAATCCACGCTCTGTGACACAAAAACACAACAATTCCTGTCCATGCACACAAAACATACCTTGCTTTTTGTGACTATTTCAGGAAATGCCATGCAGGCTGTGTAGTTACACCAATTAACGTAATTGTAAGTTTAGTCCAGAGAAGTAGCAAAACCTGAGTGGCCTTTATGCAGTGCTACTCTAGAAGACTTCCAGTGTAGACACAGATGGAGGACCAAAGCTCCTGCAGCTCTGCCAATGTGCTCCTAATGCTACAATCCCTATATAGACATTGTTTATAAGATCAAGCACTCTTGTAAATTGACATGGCTTACGACTGGATAACTAGGAACTGAATATAGTGATAGACCTTCATTCAAAATGAAAAAAATCAGTTTCACTTTTTTTTAAAGAAAAGAAATAAAACAAATAAAATATAACCAGAGAAACGAGCTGAGATATTTTTTTTTGGAAAATTCCGAATTCTCCCCAAGGGGTGACCACAGCAGATTAATCCACAATGGTAATTTGGAAGAGGTTTTACCCTGGATTCCCTTCCAGACACAAAACTCCATGGTGAGGGGGACTTGTGCCCTCAACTGGAACAGGGACCTTTCGCTTGTGAGGTGAATGTGTAAACTACTACTATACTACGGAGACACTATCTGAAAGAAGTGTCTACAGAAGGGTTATGGTGTACAGTGATAGAATGAACAGGCTTCTTTTTATGATTAATTTCATATGATTGCTAATTTTTTTCTCAAATCAAAATAGCTGTGTTAAAGTACTGTTAGCAATCAGCAAAGCCCTTGTTTGCTGAGCAGAGCAAGTCACAATAAAAGCAGGATGGTTGGTTTATTTTTGTTCTAAACAAATCACAAGCTCCAAAGTGAATTTTTAAGGGTATAGTTTCATGTTTGACAAAGTGATCCTTGAAACACTGGTATTGATCAGCCCTTCCATCGAAATCCAGCTACAGTTGTTTTGAGCTTCTTTAACTTTTCTTTCCAAAGTCCAGCTTGAATAGATGAAGGCATTGTTAAATAATGGAAAATAAAAACACTGAAGACAAGAAGACTTCATAAGAAACAAAATAAAACTAACTATCCTTGTCATAGGATTTCAGCTGCTGTGCTGGAGAAGATGATAACTCCAGCCATCTGCCAGCTTCACTTGATTGCTTGACAAACAAATGTAGCCAAGGGGGAAACACTCAGCATGACGGATTCCGGTATGCTTAATGAAATGCTGCTGTTGTGCACTGCTACTGCTGACAAACTGCGGCCTGCAAAAAAGGTCACTATAAATCAAGTCTCTCACTCCCAGACCTATGCATTTCTGACCTCAATCAAGTACATTAATATTTCCACAAGCATGCACAGCAAAAAAAATACAAAACTTTGCAACTTTACAGTTTGACAGCAATTTATGATCAGATTTTGGATTTATTTCCGTGAATCTACCTTCATACATTAGAAACAAGAACAGTCAAAGACTGTATACCTCTGCCAAGGCTGAACAATCCACTAATTAATGTTCTCCTTAGGTGGAATATTTCCATGTCTTTATTTGCAGAAACTGACTTAAAGGCAACTGATGATGGCTATGATGAAAAATTCTGCCCTATCGCACAATGGTGACCAAGCCTTCAAAAAATCCAGGTTACACACATGCATCTGAATCAGCTACAAAAGTTAATCACTTCTATTTGGGTCAAGTCCCTCTACAGAAAAAATAAAATGTCATCGTAATCCATCCTTATTTTTTTACGTAATCCTTCTAACATACAGAAAAACAAATGGAACCAAAACCATTTGCTCCTTAGTGGAGGTAACAATCATTACAGGTTGAAGGTTGACAGTTTTGGAGCATTTCTTTTCAGCCTCTTGAGGACAGTGTAAAACAGGTTTTTTTTTTGTTTTTTTGTAAAGAACAGTACGAGATTGTGTACCTCTGACAAGGCTAAACAATCTGAGTTTTCCAAATGCAAGTCAACTCCAAAAGTTAATCACTTTTAAGCTGGGCCAAGGCCCATCTCCAATAAAAAACCTTTTGAGTAATTTTGCTAAAAAACAGACAAACTGAACCAAAAACAAATTCTCCTTGGTGAAGTAAAAACAAATATGACTAATACAGTGTAGCATTCTCCTAAAGTTCAAGTGTTGTTTTCCTATAGATTTTCATGTTTTGTGAGCTTTATGAATGGGATATATTTACTTCAACTGTTGACAAGAACACTACAGACATAACCTTTGGTGTCTACAAGCTGGTGATGGACATTTTTCACTATTTTTTGACAATTTACCAGGGGTGTCAAAAGTATACACATTCCTTATGCAAATAGAAGTGTAGATACTTGTGTTAAATAAGAGCAGTTCGAGACCACGTGTCTCTGCCAAGACCTTCAAAAAGTTCCTGGATCAAAATCCAGATTCGAATCAACTTCAAAATGTAATCTTTACCTTGTGCGAAGCCACAGCTACACACATGCACAGACCAATCCGCAAACATAACCTCTTTAGTGGAGTTAAAAAGACTCTAGAAGTTTAAGCACTGAGTCAACTTCTTTAGTCAAGTGAAAAAGCACAGGCTCTGAATTGTGCTCAAGTATAAAGTAAAAGTAACTCTTTAAAGAAATTTCTACCTGCTATTTTTGTGCAACTGAAACTCATATCATAGAACATGAAATTAACACAAGGGAATGGGAACTTTATTTAAATTTCTGTTATTCCTTTTAAGGAATGTATTCATCAAGAACAACTATTGCGTGGAATGCTAACAGAATAAAATCATAGATTTGAAAATAAACTAACTATTTGCTGCTATCTGCATTGTAGATGGACTACTTTGTCCCTACACTTCAATTGAAAAATTGGTATAGTGCTATAAATATTGCATAAATTATGTTTTTTTTGCCCCTTTCATCCAACGTCTTTTACGTCAGTCGAGCACGATGAACACTGATGGTAGATACATCAGCAGGATTGTCTTTTTTGTGTTACTGTTTCCTCCATATCAGGTTGATGTTAAGAAGGTGCACAGTGACATGAAATAATCGGTTACTCTCCCAAAAACGCTAAACCTAAAGTAACGAGTGTGTTTTTAAAATGTAAGGAGTAGTAAGTAGAGGTATTTGTGTTAAAACTAAAATGTTGACAGGAAAATAAATACTCAAGTAGAATGCAGATACCTTAAGTCTATACTGATGTACAATAACAAAGCAATCATATCGTTAACGTCTCACTGCTTCAATTTACAATTATGCAACTGCTCCATTAATTAAAAACATATTAATTATTTGATCATTAAACCAATTATTAGTTACAGAGGCAGCACTTCACAGTATTATATTATCTAGCACATTTTTCTCCAAATCCTACTTGATATTTTTAAAAGCCTCTGGGTTGTGGTGGTAATGCTGACTCACTCACTACACGACAGTGGGTAACAGGTGCACAGATACCAGATGTCTGGAAAATCACGGTGCAGGGTGCAGGAGGCATTGCACAGCAATCAATAAAGCAGCATGCGTGCGGAGGTGGTCAAACAGCGCTGTGATTTCAATTCTTCTCCATGTGGTTTGAAACAACCGGGCATGAAAACAAGTGAAGTGAGCTATTGACATAACACCTACAAGTTAGCCTGCGGCAATAAAGTTTGGATTGAAAAGGCATTAACTGTGTAGTGGAGCAGCAAATCATGCACAATGGCCACTCAATCAAAATTCAACCATCAGCTCGAAGGCGCACGAGCAGCTGGAAGACGCCAAACAGCTGGTTTGATGTACAGGTAAACAGCTGCTTTCAGTCTGCACGCTGAGAAAACATAACAGGCAACAAATTAGGCTGATCTTCAATAATGGGGACAGTTTGTACACTGTGCTTATTGCTGTTTTCTGATGGGATGTTCTTATCTTTAAAATTTTTAATCAACAACTAAAAGTGAGCTTTTTTTATAGCTTCGATAGAAACTGATTTGGAAGTTTCAAAAAAAATTCTTGAAAGGCTGGGGAACATTTCAGCAAAAAGTACATAGGCTCTCACTTCCTATTGTGTCAATATGATTATAAAGTGATATTTCATTACAAAAAGTAATGATGTATTGGAAAGTATTACATACGTATCTAATTCTTTAAAACTAAGTAAAACTTACAACAAAATGAGAAATACTTAACCCAAGTCCTGCCAGCTATACAACCAGGTAGATGAACAGCAGTGAATGAAAACACCGGAAGTGATCAATATATAGACGACCGGCAGAACACGAAACTGATCTAGGACATCCTAGATCATCAATATATTGATGTCTGGCAGTACTAGGGTTAAAATGAAGAAAAAGTGCTCCATAAATGTAACTACCCATCAGTGTGATGGTATAACATAGCAAATTTGATTGTTGCTTAGTAGCATGATTTAAAGAAAGCATAGTTTGGTGGTTTAAATTTTAACCTCACACGTAGAAGTTCCCTGTTCACAACCAAGGTGAGACACAAGCCCAGCCTCGGGGGTCACAAGCCAGTACTCCTAATGCCAGTCCCAAGCCCGAATAAATAAGAGGGTTGTATCAAGAAGGACATTCAGTGTAAAATCTGTGCCAATTCACATATGCGAATTCAAATACTGTGGTGACCTATTGGGGAAAAAAAGGGAGAATCTGAAAGATATTGAGACATTTGCTTGTTTTCATCACTCTACCAATCTATGTATCAGTGCAGTCAGTTCAAAAGTCTTTTCATTTTCAATCATTAAATCCACCATAATTAGCTCAGTATAATCAACACTGTTTGAAGTACCCAAAGACAATTTTTGGAAGTGAAGCTGCAGAACTTCCCAGTTCTGAAACAGGGAAGATAAAACAGGATATGCTGGCAATTTACTTTGAGCGTAAATCCAAATTTCCATTCAAGAAAAGTTTCCAAAAGGGATCGTGCACATTGTTCATCATAGTTTATTCAGGACCCACTGAAGCCAAAAGAAGACTGCTGCTTACATCTGCAGTAATTTATATTTAGCGGCATGACTCTGTTTGGGACCTCCCTGCGCTTCCATGTGGCTACATGGAAAGCCATAGCAGGAAACATCAGGAGAAGCTGCAAGACCCAGCACAGAACAGAGCAAGCAGCTGTGGGAACAAATATCAAAGCGTCCATAAGTATTTGGACAATTGGTTGGAAAATGGCTCTAATCCCTAAACAGTTAATGCAATACTTTTGTTAAACTTTTGAAATAAAGCTGAAAACTTGTACTTCCATCACATCTTAACCATTTGATTTAAAATCTACTGTGGTGGTGTACAAACGTGAAGTTATAAAATAAAATGGTGTAATTCTCCAATAATGTGTAGACATTTTTTTAATTTAAATTTTATTTTACCAGGGGAGTTCCACTGAGATTAAAAATCTCTTTTACAAGGGTGCCCTGGCCAAGAAAACAGCAGCACAAATACAAAACAGACAACAGAATACAACTTATAAAATAAAACACATAGATGTGTGTTTTTTTAAATAAAATAAACTGAAAATAGCCATAAAATGCTAAAACAAGGAACAATCTATCAAGAAAAACAACTACATTTCCAGTACATTCTGTCTAATATTCTAATATTGTTGTATATGACTATACAACACTGATACAGCATGAAAGAGGAGCTGGAGGTGGGTTGCAAAGCAGCTTGCAGATAAGCAACAACTGCGGGCGAGCCAATGTAGCTTAAGTAGTACAACTTATGTGAGATAGCCATGTCGTGGTTCTTGGATTTTTTGTTCTAGTTTTGTATTACTCAGAGATTTCAGTATTTCTTTTTAGTACTATTTATTGTGATTCTTCAGTTAGGATCTTGAGCCTCTGTTCTAGTTTAATCTTATTTTGTTCTGCTCTCCAGTCCTGCATATTACATCTGATTTCTAGTTGACTGCTTTCTGAGTTTGAGTTTTTTCCTTGAGTTTGGTTTTATTGTCGTCCTGGTGTTTCCCTGTCTTTACTCTGTGTAGTCTTTGAGTCTCGGTTCTCGCCCTTCCCTGTGTTTAGTTTGTGATTAGTTTCCTCTGTGTCATCCTCTTGTGTTTATGTCCTTCTGTCAAGCTGTGTATTGTATCCAGTTTTACTTTCTGCCTTCGATTGCTGTCACCTGTGCTCCCTTCCCACCTATTCACCCTTTCCTCATTAGTCTGTGTGTATTTATACCCCTGCCTTTCCCTTGCTCAGTATTGCACTCTGTTAGGTGTTCTCTCTATCAACTAATGTGTTGGGACTGGGGCTGTGCTCAAAACCGTGGCCATCCTGAACTAACACTATATCTCATTTCTTTGAAGGAAGTCAGAATTAAACAAAACTTTTTTTTTAATTGGAATCAGCCAAGAAAAGTGTAATCAATATTCTCTCTAAAAAACACTTTTGAGGTGGAAAAGCAACTCCTAATATAGCAGTCATCCTAGTAAGACTAATAAGTCAGAGCTAAGTTTAGTCATTTTGAACCAGGTCTCTTGTCTAAACTTTATCCATCAGAGATCACTTACAACAATATGATGTATTAATTTGTATACAGTAGTAATTCTACTGTTGTATCAACTTTCAAAGTTCACCAAGGGTAAAACCACAGTTCTTATATGACCTGCAGGAATATGATGACTAAAGATTTCAGGAGGACATACAAAGTCTAAGTATGAGACGTTAATAAGAATCAGAATACTTCATTAATCCCAGGGAGAAATTGCATAGTTACTTTAGCAGATGGTTTTTATTTTCAGATAGCAAAAATATTTTCATTAAATATAGCAAAATGTAATAAAACTCAACCCCCAACAGTAACCTTAAAATACTTGCAAAGTCAATGTGACATAAAGTGATTCTTTGCATCATGCAGCCACACACTTTGAAGTTAATGAGACAACAGAAGTGCTCACTGGAGGAGCGCCAATGTTTACCTAAACTGAGAACTCAAAACATTCTCAAATATAACCATGACAACTGGGACTCTTTTTGGTTAGTCTTTTGAATGCCTCTCCTCTATTACAGCTAAATCTCACAGTCCGCTATTTTTCCTCTTTTTTTTCCAATTTCAGCTGAGGGAAACAAATCATTAGTTGTTCAACAACAGAGCTGTCTGTGCCCTTGAAGGAGAATGTTTGCCATGCCAGAGAACAATTAGATGTAATCACAGTGGAAGCTGGAGAACAAGTGTCTGAGCTGTTTCTGAACGGTGACACACTTCAGCTAGAAGATCATACATTTGCTGACATCAAGCATACCAAGCTCCCCACACTGTACTGCAAGTGTACGGGTGAGATAATAGCCGATGATCCCATGGTAACGTCTATGCTGTCATTACTCCTTTAGACATCTGGATGCAGACTTGATGAGCTGCAATTTCCTGTGAAGGCACAACACCTTAGGGGTTTTTTGCCACCCATTTTCAAGTACTTTGTGCTTCACTTGCACATAGAATCCCAGATGGCCAACAACGACTATCTAACTATCATGTTTGGTGGTCAGAAATCACACTGTGCAGATTTCTCCCTGATACTTAGAGGACTTCCTACTGAGACACTTCAGTGAGACTCGGCTTCATGAGTATTGGCTTACTGTGCAGGAAGTGATCACTTGGTATAATAAACCTGTCAAGTCAAAGTACATTATCTGATTTGTTGTCATTAGGAGTAGATAAGCCTAAAAAAACTCATATCTCAAAATGCTTAAGAAAAATGGCCTTGTATAATAAACAATATTACAAAACATCTTAAAGGGGACCTATTGTGCTTATTTCAATGTAGTTTATATACACTCTCTGGTCACTTTATTAGGTAGGTTCAACGGCTTGCTACTGCAAAAATCTAATCAGCCACATGGGATAAACTCAAAGCATTTAGGCATGTAGACATGGTCACGGCCACCTGCTGAAGTTCAAACCAAGCATCAGAATAAGGGAAGAAAGTTAAGTGAGGTTGTGGGTGCCAGGCAGACTGGTATTTCAGAAACTGCTGATCTACTAGGATTTTCCCACACAACCATCTCTAGGAGTTTGGTCTGAAAAGGAGAACATATAAAGTGAGCAGCAGTTATCTGTGAGAAAATGCCTTGTTGATGCCAGAAGTCAGAGGAGAATGGCTAGACTGCTTCGAGATAATAGGGCAGCAACAGTACACAGAAGAGCATCCCTGAATGCATAACTCTTTAGACCTTATAGCAGATGAGCTACAGCAGCAGAAGGCCACCAAGTGCCACTCCTGTTAGCTAAGAACAGGAAACTGAAGCAACTATTCACATGAGTTCACCAAAATTGGAAACTGGCACACTGGAAATGTGTTACTGGTCTGATGGGTCCCAGTTTCTGCTGTGACATTCAGATGGCAGGGTCAGAATTTGACATAAGCAATATAAAGCCTACCTTGTGTCAATGGTTCAGGCATGGTGGTGGGGTAATGTAATATTACTTACTTTTTGTAACTGCTCTTCAGTCCTTACTGACCGCTCCATGGTGTGTGAGGGAGATTTTCCTGGCACAATTTGGGTTTCTCAGTACCAACCAGTACAAACACCACAGCCTACCTGAATACCGTTGCTGACCATGTCCAGCCTTTTATGACCATAGTTGACCCATCCTCTGATGGCTACTTCCAGCAGGATAACGTGACATCTCACAAAGCTCATAGTCTCAAACTGGTTTCCTGATTGTAACAATGAGTTCACTGTACTCAAATGGCTTTCAGAGTTGCCAGATCTCAGCCCAATAGAGCACATCTGGGATGTGGTGGAATGGGAGATTTTCATCATGGATGTGCACCTGACCAATGTGCAGCCACTGTGTGATGCTATCATGCCAGTATGGAGCAAAGTCTATGAGGAATGTTTCCAGCACCTTTCTGAATCTATACCATTAAGAATTAAGGCAGAGCTTAAGGCTAAAGGGGGTCCAACCCAGTCCCAGCAAGGTGTACCTAACAAAGTGTTTGAATATATTTATTCTACTAGAGAAGCTTTGCATGGTACACGGTTCAAAATAATGTTTTTTTTCATTATTATACTTGGCCTTGTTTCAGCTCCTCAGTTCATCCAATGTTTGAAACAAGACAGTCTACACACTTCCCCCTCCTTAAAGTAAACTTTCTTCCGATTGGCTGCACCTCACATCAAAAGATTGAATGACAGGTGAGTGGGGTTGCTGTGCTCCAGACAAAAATCTGCGAATGAGATGATCGCAGACTGTTTAGAGCAGTCTGAAGCCTGAGCTTTTCAAGCTCTACACAGGGATTACTTGTACATACACTGACCTCATTATCTGCACTCTACTAGAGATGCTCTGCATGATTCAGAACTCAACTATCTTTATCTTATACTCGGCCTTTGCACAGCTCTTTACTTCATCCTCTGTCAAAGTAACTAGTTTTAGCTCCTCATCCTTTAATCCAGCTTTCTTCTGATTGGCTTCCATTTGCAAACAAAGAATTTCAATAGCAGGTTTCTATGGCTTCTGTGCTCATAGAAATATCCCCTCCCTTTGATGGCATACAGATCCCAGAGAAAGAAAAAATATTGGAAACTCACAGGGATTACTTGTACATACACTGACCTTGTTATTTAAAACTTTTGCTATGTTCAGTACAAGTGTTTGTAACAGTACACAGAAAATAAGGAAAGGCATAATAGGTCCCTTTTTAAGTATAACAGCAAGGAGAATTTATTTGTAACACCCAAGCCATAGTTTTGTACTTAAATTTTAAAAAATCTATAGATGAATGAAAATAATACGAACAAAATCAGAGAAGAACATGAAAAATGTGATCCATACGCAGGCATGGTGACAGTAAGTTGCCATCCAATCCATCCCCTTTAAGGAGACAGTTTAATCGTCTCTTGTTGTGGGAAATGAGCGACTCTCCATTGTGAGTGTGTGACAACAGTGCAGCCAACAGCAGTGATTAAGTTATTGAAATCAGCCATAAAGTGTCTACATAGGCTGGACATTCAGTGTAACAGTAATCCAGATGTTGTGTATCATGTTCACTGCCCCATAAAAAGAGACAGCGGTGTCTCTGCTTCACATCATGATTGCAGAGTTGGTGTGCACAGTGCAGGCTCGTCAGGAGGAGTAAGAAGCCAGGATAGAAATAAATATACTTAGCACTATTTTTAATGCTAAAATGTCGTAACTTTGAAACATGAAGCATTTCCAGTAATCTGAAAGTGGTCATTTCTTAGCTCTATATAAGATGTCATTAAATATATCAATATCTTCAACATTTCACCAAGAGTTAGCTTTCATTTACGGTCATGTGAAAAAGATTTTTCACAGGACTGCATAAAGTCCTGTGAAAAAGTAGGGACACTCTTACTGCTTCCATAGTAATTAAAAGGCTAAGTAGCAGTCAGATGCTGCTAATTAAACAAATATAATTAACTGATCATCAACCAGTGTGACCACCTCTATAGAAGCAGTTTGCTGGTCTAGAGCATTCAGGTTTGTGGTAACACAATGCCAATCCACTGATCTTAGATCTGAAATTGCCACCCATCAATCTGAGAAAGGCTACAAGGCTATTTCTGAACACTCTGAAGCCTATCATTCTTCAACTAGAATGAATATTCACAAGTGGGAAACATTAACGACAGCTGCCAACTATCCCTGGAGTGGAAACCTGAGGACATTCACCCAAAGCTAAGACTGTGTGCAACGCTCAGAGAAATTGGAAAAAATGATACTGTCATGAAACTTAACTTAAGACTGAACAAGTATGGGCTGTTTGAAAGGTTTTTTTTTTTTTTTTTTGCCAATATGTTTATTGTCTTTTTCAAAATTTTTCACGAACAAATAACATTTACACATTACACACACACATACTGCATACCCTTACATCATTTTTCAATTCGAATAAACGTAATGAAATTGGATTAATTAACAAATTAAGGAGGAAAATAAAATTTCAAATAATAATAATAATAATAATAATAATAATAATAAAAAATAAAATAAAATAAAATAAATTTTAAAAAAAAACATTTTTGAAAGGGTTGATAGGAGAAAGCCTCTTCTCTCTAAAAAGAACATGGCAACACAGCTTAGGTTTGCAAACCTGCATCTAAACAAACCACAAGACTTCTGGAAATATGTTTGCTGGACAGACGAGACTAAAGCAGAGATATTTGACCCTAATGCACAGTGCCACATTGGGTGAAAACCAGACACAGCATATCAGTGCAAACAGTGAACTCTCAAGCATGATGGTGGAGGGCTGATGATTTGCACTTGCATTGCAGCCACAGAACCTGAACACCGTGCAGTCATTAAGTTGACCATTATCTCATCTGTATACAAAATGTTCTACAGACAAACATGAGGCGATCTTTCCGACATCTAAAGCTTAGCTGAAATTGGGTCATGCAACAGGACAGTGATTCCAAGCATACCAGCAAATCTATAGTAGAATGACTGGAGAAAAAAGAATTGCGGTGTTACAATGACCCAATCAAATTCCAGACCTCAACCTGATAGAAATGCTGTGGTTGAACCTTAAGAGAGCTATACATAAATGAATGTGCAGAAACCTCAATGAATTGAAGCAATGCTGTAAAGTAGAGTGGGACAAAATTCCTCCACAATGATTTGAGAAACTAAAAGTCATAGTCGAAGTCAAAGTCAAAGTCATTACTTGAAGTTACAGTGGCTAAACTTGGTATTACAAGCAAGTGAAACATGGGATTTTTCACTGTACTGCACAGAGACCTATTAAGACTCTTTTTCATGTGATCTTCTTCTTCTTCTTCTTCTTTCGGCTGCTCCCGTTAAGGATCGCCACAGTGGATCATCTGCCTCCATCTCACCCTATCCCTTGCATCCTCTTCCCTCGTACCAATACTCTGCATGTCCTCCTTCAATACATCCATGAACCTTCTCTGTGGTCTTCCTCTTCTCCTCCTGCCTGGCAGCTCCATCTTTAACATTCTTTGTCCAATATACCCACTATCCCTTCTCTGAGCATGTCCATACATCTCAACCTTGCCTCCCTGACTTTGTCTCCAAACTTCTCAACCTGAGCTGTCCCTCTGATGGACTCATTTCTAATCCTGTCCATCCAGCTCACTCCCAGCAAAAATCTCAAAATCTTCAATTCTGCCACGTCCAGCTCTGCCTCCTGTCTTTTCATCAGTACCACCATCTCTTTAGACTGTGCATCATGGCAGGTCTTGTAGACCTTCTGTAAGAGGGCTACAGAAGCAGTGGAGGAAACACACTGGAAACACTCTCTTCACCCGCTGTGCAATTTATTTACAGTATTGACAGTTCACAGTGCAGCTCAGGTTGGTGGTCTGGACAACCAAAAGAAAACTATACAAAAACAAACTTCAACTGTTCAAAAGAACTTAAGGAAACTTAGCAATTAACTAAAACCAAAGAAAAACCTTAGGCCCATGGCTAGTGGGCAACTAGCCAGAACTTCCAACTTGCAATACCACCCTCAACTCTCCCTCAGGAACATAAACTCATGCTTATGAAGCTTTAGCCCCTCCCCAGAATAAACCATGCAAGCATTTTAATAATTAATTCAATTCATTTCAATTCAATTTTATTTATATAGCGCCAATTCACAACAAAAGTCGCCTTGAAGCGCTTCACACTGTAGGGTAAAGATAAAACAGTGTTAAAAGGTAAACCCCAACAATCAGATGATCCCCTATGAGCAAGCACTTGGCAACAGTGGGAAGGAAAAACTCCCTTTTAACAGGAAGAAACCTCCGGCAGAACCAGGCTCAGGGAAGGGCAGCCATCTGCCTCGACTGGTTGGGGGTGAGGGAACAGAGAAGACAGAAAGGAGAGCAGAGAGAGGCACACGCTATGGGAGAGAGAAAACAACATTTAATGACATGCAGCAGTAACTAATAAATAAAGGGGAGTGAAAAGAGGTGGATGGAGTAGAAATGCCCAGCATAAGAGGCCCCCCAGCAGTCTAAACCTATCGCAGCAAAAGGAAAGTTTTAAGTCAAATCTTAAAAGTAGAGAGGGTGTCTGCTTTCCGAAAACAAACTGGGAGCTGGTTCCACAGGAGAGGGCCCTGATAGCT
>VUQH01015370.1:3565-15401 GCA_015106775.1 Etroplus canarensis
TCAAAACAGAAAAAAGCATAGTTACAGCCTCTTAGAATGAATGGTTTTTGTCTTCATAGCTAATGTCCCCTGCCATAACCGTTGTATGGATGATGAATGGCTTTATAACTCCCCCCTTTAAATTTTTAGCAAAGTTTAAGATTAGAGATGTAAAACTGTGCGCAGAAATGAACCTCTTGGCATTCTTGTGCTATCGGTGACTTTTAGAGCTGATATATAATATGGCCTGTAATGTGGTATAAAGTTATTTGAAAAAGGAAAAACTAGGTACAGACTTGCTCCTTACAAAGGAATGAAGAGGGTAGATAGCAGTCAGGTGCTGATAATCAAATACACTTTATTAATTGATCTTCAGAAAGTGTGACCACCTCTGTGAAAGCAGACGTTTTGGTAGTTTGCTGGTCACACTCTTCACAGGAGTGAACGTCCCAGAAAATTCCCCCCAAAATCAGACCCTGCAAAAGCTCAGAGAAAGTACAAAAATCCAAGCGCTACTTCTCAGACTCTACAGGCCTCAGTTAGCTTGTTAAAGTTCATGACAGTGCAAATAGCCGATGACTGAACAATATGATGTGTTTGGAAGGGTTATCGGAACAAAACCTCTTCTCTCTAAAAAGAACATGATAGCATGGCTTAGGTTTGCAAAGTTGCATCAGAACAAACCACAAGATTTCTGTTCTTTGGACAGATGAGGCCAAAGTGGAGAGTTTTGGTCATAATATACAGCACCACGTTTAGTAAAAACCAAACAGCATACCATCACAAACACCTCATACCAATCGTCAAGCACAATGTTAAAGGGGTGATGATTAGGGAATTAGGGCTTGTTTTGCAGCCACAGGGGCTGAGCACCTTGCAGTCATTGAGTCAATCATGAACTCCTTTGCATACCAAAGTATTCTAGAGTCAAATTTGTGGCCATCTGTCTGGCAGCTAAAACTTGGCTGAAACTGGGTCATGCAGCAAGAGAAAGGTCCCAAGCACAGCAACAAATCTACAAAACCAGAGTGGCAGAAAAAGAAGGTGTTGCAGGAGCCCAGTCAAAGTCCAACCCAGTTTAAGTGCTGTGGCGGGACTTAAGAGTGCTATGCATAATCAAATACCCAAAAACCTTAATGAACTGAAGCAATATCATAAAAAAGAGCAAGCCAAAATCCTCACAATAATATGAGAAACTGATAGTTGTACAGAAAACAATTACTTTAAGTTTTTGCTGTTTAAGGTGGTTCTACAAACTACTGAATCAGTGGGTACACTTAGTTTTTCACACAAGATTGCATAGAGTTCTGTGAAAACTTTGTTTTTCATGTGACTAGCTCATCTAACAAGTATGTGCTTTATTTTTGGTGTATGAAATTCCAGTATTTATTTCTGTTACTGAGGAGTAATTGTCTCAGTAGCAGAGTTATTATAGTTTTTAGTTTTCTGATGAGTCTTTATTTTTATTTTGTTTTGAATCCAGGTTAGTTTCGAGAGTGAGTTTGCTCATTTTAGTTTTTATTGTTTAAAAAAGTTTAGCTTTAGTTTTTATTAGTTTCAGTGTTAGGTTTAGTTCTAAATTATTATTATTATATGGATGGTCAGGGGAGATCAGAATTTACAATACAAACACAACACTTTGTGAAGATGAGTCACAGTCATGTAGACATCCTGAGTCTCAATAAACAGATGCATCAAAGCCTTATCAGACAGACTGACTAACCAAATTTAATCCAGCTGACAAAGATGAAAACTAATAACATTTCCTGTATATTTTATTTTATTTTAGTTTGTTTCCTAAGCCCACAATGTCATTTTAGTTTTGATTTTTCCCAAAAGTCTAATTTTTTATTTCTGTTTCAGTAAATTAAAATTATTTTTCTCATGTAGTTTTTAGTTTAGCTTTAGTTATCTATAATAACCTTGCCTTGTAGTGTAGTGGTTTGCCTCGCAAGGGAAAAGTCCCTAGTTGGAATTTAAGTGGGGACACAAACCCTTTCCGCAATGGCAGGGTTGTGTCAGGGAGGGCATCCAGTGTAAAATCTCTGCCAAATTACCTATGCAGATTCTTCCACTGAGGTGACCACTTGGGGGAATACAAGGGTGCCACCAAAGGTGCTTTTTTACTTACCATTAGTAACAGGTAGCTTTGCCTGTGTAATGCCCCTGCAGACTTTATCGATGCAGCATTCTAACAACACTTGCTAAGTTTAGTAACTTAGCACTCCACCATCATGTCCAAAAATGGACACTTCTGGTTTCAAAAGCCAGCACAGTAGTAGTCAAAGAAGAAATGTTGAAGTTTCAAAATGGGGCTCCACAAATCAGTGGGTGACATCACTATGACTGAATCAATCATTTATAGATAGTCCAGGCTCTGAATGCAGCATTAACTTGAAGCCAGTAGCTGTGAAAAAAACAGGGAAGGTTGTCATCATGGGCCAAGTGCAAGTTAATCTGTCACTGTTTTTATATGCCTACGACTTGCAGGAAAAACTGAATCACTATAAAGTTACAACCAATGCAGATTTCACAGGAATATGATGGAAATTACTAAGAAAAGCATGACAATAGAAAGAGGTAGTACATGAGCATAAGAAGACTATTGCAATTTGCACACGATTGTGAGAACAAGTTTTCTCAACAGTAGTAATGTGTATCTAACATTGTCCCACATTAACGTACTCATTGTCCCTATTTGAGTTAGAAAGGCAAATTGTTTCCCCACATTTCCATACCTCTTTTTAAAGGTTATTTTCAATGCAGTTACTCTTTTTTATTCTTTTGGCAGATTATCTGTGTTTTAACTTGAGCCACTGCAGCTTTTACAATAATGTGACAGCTGACCTCTGACTTGGGTTGCAGAAATGTAAATCTGTACTGTATGTGCCTTAATTTTTTGTCTGTGGCTCTTTTTGTCTCACATGGCCACTACTCATGCTGTGAGCTCTCAAAGTTTTTTCCATTGAAATTTAAACTAAACATTAACTGAATGATGAGTCTGACCAGATACCCTGCA
The DNA here is from genome assembly GCA_015106775.1 of Etroplus canarensis. Taxonomy (NCBI): domain Eukaryota; kingdom Metazoa; phylum Chordata; class Actinopteri; order Cichliformes; family Cichlidae; genus Etroplus; species Etroplus canarensis. Next base: position 6,564 of record VUQH01015370.1, read on the forward strand.
TGTCAGAACAATTGTTAGACTGTGTTTAGATGATGGTGTGACTGAAGTATTCTCACTTTACTGCTGATTCTTCTTAGCTGGAGGGGAAAACATTTCTGGGGCGTGTCCTGCGGCACCATCAACGTCTGCTCAGTGTCCCGGCCAAAAGATGGAGAAGATCGAGGACTGTCTGTGGTGCTGAGCTCAAGTGAGAAGCAGGTGGTAAAAGATGCCCTGACCTCACTGTGCAGCCCTGACAAGCTTATGTACGCCTCTGGAGCTGGTTACAAGATCCTGTGTGTCATCCAGGGCCTGGCTGATGTTTACATCCTCTCAGAGGGAAGCACCTTTAAGTGGGATTCCTGTGCTCCTCACGCCTTGCTCCGAGCCCTTGGTGGAGGAGTGGTGGGCTTAACTAAGAGTCTACAGTCAACCAGTGGAGCAAAGGATCACAAAGCAGACTTGACCTATCACCAGCCTGACACTGAGTGCAAAGGAGCAGATCGCTGGGCTAATCGTGGTGGCCTGGTGGCTTATCGAGACTGTTCTAAGCTCAGCAGCATCCTCGCAGCTCTAAAAGGCAAGCTGTAGATGCAGATGTAATCAGCACACTCTGAAGCATTTATTGTTGCATTCTATAATTGTGTTTTCTATATTAGTAAAGAGAAGTGGTGGGACTAGAGGATGAAATATTTCAGTCATAATTGATACCGTCTTATTTTTAATCTGATGTATATGCAATTTTATATATTGCAAAGTGAAAATCAGGTCTGAGCCAAATAATATTTTCAAATACAAATTGGTGGTAACTCCAAGCTGGGGCTGTTCAACGGCTTAAGTATGACCAGTGGGTAAATGCTGAGTTACACAAAATGTATAGTGGGCCCATTTTTTCACATTACACTACCAGTTAAAGGTTAGAGAACACTTCGGCTATAGTGGAGTATTCCTTTATCTGTAATTATTTTTCACATTTTATAATACAAAGTCATAACAGCAACAAAACCACATTGACTGAGTTCTATAGTCACCTATAGTAGGTTGAGCTTTCTTTACCATTCTGATCAAGGTTGTTGTGCCTTCTCCCAAATATCTGTGTCTTGGAGACATTTTAGGAAATATACATTTTTCAAAATACTTTATATTTATAAAGGATTAGACACACTGGCTTCATGTTCACCGTGTACAATAGGCTTTCATCTTGTGTGTTTTTTGCATCATTACTAAAGTTTTCTTAAAATTCATAGCAGAGCTTCAGTGATGTTTGGAAGTGAAAATTTTAAAGTGAAATCTCCTAATCATCTTGATCGCTCTTTGGGTGTCTTGAGAGGTGCATTTGTGGTTTAGTTTCCCTCTCACTGTGCTTTTTAATGATTTATCCCAAACAGTTATTTCGTAGCAAAGTGAGCTAGGACCAGAATACACATATTTGGTAGAAGGCACAACATCCTTGGTCAGTATAGCAAAGAAAGTTCAACTTACTGTAGGTCACTGAAGAACTCAGCTGATGTTGTTTTGTTCCGGTTATGACTTAATATTATTATAAAATGTGGAAAATAATGACAGATAAAGGACTACTCCACTATGACTGTGTTCAAACTTTTGACTGGTAGAGTGTTTGTGTGTGTGTGTGTGTGTGTATGTACTGTTACAGTGCTGGGTGCTCATATTAAACAACCCAAAGTTTCAAATAATGACCTCAATAGGTGCAAGTAATCCCTGTCAGCCAAAAGCTCCAAACGCTCAGTTTCAGAAGACTTTTTCTGTCATCTTTATTGTTTTGTAGATTTGAGGTATCCTTTATATGGTCATCTCAGGTGCACGCTGCAGCTCTGAATACTGAAGCCCCACCTGCCTGCTGTTGAAACCTTCTGTTTATGAGGGGTAGGCAATCACAAGTTAGCTTAAAGGCAGAAGAGCTTAAATGACTTGTTTCACGGTGAATGAACTGGAAAGCCCCTGGATAAATGAGCATTATGTTGAACTCGCATTCAGAGCTGCTCTACTAGAATAGCTCTTTATGTATTTAATATGGAAAATATGGCTGGAAATGAGCACAATGTTAAAACTTTAAATTAATCAGATATAAGAAGCTGGTCTTTCTCTTAAAGTTAACTGTCAATGTATTAAAACAGCCATACAAATCTATAAGTTTGTGGACAATGACAAACTTTTTTTTTTTTGGTAATCTTCCCTTTTTGCACCACTGCAGTGGATTGTATATCCATCACCTTCACCTCACACACTAAAGATCCCTGGTTTGAGCCTAAGTGGAGACACAAGCTCATTCCACTATGAAAGGGTTGCATCAGAAGATGTATCCAGTGTAAAATCTCTGCCAAATTACATACAGTGTACATCCACTGTGGTGACCCCTTGGGGAAATACAAGGAAGCAGCCAAAGGTACTATTAATCGAGATGTGATTAAAGTGCAAACTTTCATTTAATTTCTGAACAGTTAATTAAATAGTTTTGTTAAACCACTTGAATTAAAGTTGAAAGTCTGCACTTTGATCCCATCTTGATTGTTTAATTCAAAATCCACTGTAGTGGTGTGTACCTTCGGCTGCTCCCTTTAATTCTCGGTAATTTGGGAGACGTTTTACACCGGATGCCCTTCCTGGCGCAACCCTCCACGGTGAGAGGGGCTTGTGACCCTACCTGGAATTGAACAAGGAACCTTTCACTTGACTATAGTGGTGTACAGGGGTGAAATTTAAAAAAAAAAAATACGTGGACCTACCTTTATATCAGTATTTCAGTTCTGAAAGCACACAGGTAATGCTTGAATCAGTTAATAAAATTCAGTGACATTAGGCATGCAGAAATGGTCAATCAGGTGCAATAGACAGTCGATAATGAGTCATCACTGTTTCTACTGGCTTCCTCTTTGCAGAAGAAACAAACTAAACTTACCTTTCGGCTGCTCCCTTGCCACTGCGGATTAATCCGTGTTGGTAATTTGGCAGCAGTTTTACGCCAGATGCCCTTCCTGACACAACCCTCCATGGTGAGAGGGGTTTGTTAAATATTTGTTAATGTGTTTTAGCTCAGACTTGCTTTTATTAAATGTTCATGAACAGTTTCTCTCCATTTTGCATCTAGTGTTTATCATAGTTGCAAGGAGCTTGAGTGCTCACTGCTGGACAGCTGAGGAACACTCCAGGAAAGGTAATGTGGCATCACAAGGCTGCTTCCAACCACTTTAAAGGAGCAGTTTCGAATGGGATCATTTTTCCCTTCTTATCTAACATCTAATGGACCATAAATGAGTTAATCAGTCTGAAATGGAGTGGTGTGAAGTTATCTGCACCTCTCTCAAACAGTTCCTTGTAAGGAGCAGAGGGACAGCCTCCTTTTCATAGCCATAGCACTGTTAGTTAAAGGTCGGAGAGTGGAAAAGCCATATGAGGTAAAACCCTCACAGATTCCTTTCAGTGTGGGTTTACAGTAAAATGAAATATTAATCCACTTTGAAGGATGAGACCTGTGTCGGCTAATAGGCTGCTCTGAGGGCTGCAGTAGATTCTTATCAAGATGTTTGCCATGTATACCTGTGTAGCCTCACTTTGATATGTATGTTTAAGATAACATAACTTCGATATATACTGTAACAGAAGTAATTTAAGCAGGAAACAGAACAAACATTGTGCATATAGGAAATCACCTTTATTTTGAAAACGAGAGAAAGCGGGGGAAAGAAACCCAACAGTGATAATTTTAAAACCAGCCAACTTCCTAATTCCCTACAAAAAACCCTGATGATTGTCTGATTTTTTTTTTTTTTTTGCAATAATTCTGCATATTCTGTTAAAAACTTGTAAATAAACCAAAAAAGAAAAAAAATCTGAATGTGTTGGCTGTCATTATTCCTTCAAACCGCTACCTTTAACATATATCACTGCACATTCTCAAGTCAAGGATGAAGCAGTCACAGCTGTGGATCCAGTTTCCTAAACAGGGACTGGAGCAGATCTTTGAGAGTATGTATGTGAACTGCAAGTATAGATAAAACAGATGGGAAAATGAGTATGCAAAAAAGAAAAACTGCAAATCTGGAGAAACTGTAGTGAAGTTGTAGAAAGATGTAATTTTTATCTGAATTCAACCCTGCTCAGTTCAAAAATCTATTTTGGTTGAAACCTACCTTTATATTCTCGTGTTTTTACCAGAACAAACTAAATCCAGGACAAATTTTACCATTTTGAACTGGTTCTCTGTAAAAGGAGCCATTTTAGTTTACATAGTCACTCCATTTAAGGAAACTGGTCAAATACATACGACAAAAACTATTTGACACATGAAGGAAACATGGCAATTGCTTCGTCCTGCTTAAATAAGCTCCTTTTGAGCTTCTTGACAAACACATTTTGCATTACAGTGGCATAAAGCGTTCACATACCTTCTCAAGAGTGTGATGGTTGTGCAATCAAATGTTTGTCACTCATTTAACTTTCAGATTCTACCAAAAAGAAAAAAATGTTGATATGTAGATGAGCTGTAAGCTTAGCGAGCTACACCTCCTACTCAGCTGCAGCTGGAGCCTTTCTGGCTGGACTAAATCACTGATGACTGTTTAAAATCCCTCTGATGTTATTACAGTGGTGGGTGTGCAAATTAACAAAGAAAAACCAACAATGGACGTACTCATAGCGATCATCTGTCATTATAAAAAAACAGCTTTTATCAGATGCCTTATAGCATATAATTGCCATATCACTACACAATCTTCATGTCAGGTGTAAACAATAACAGCTCTGTTTTCTTTCATTAAGCTACAACAAAAGTTAAACTGTAATTTCTATGTAAGAAACATCAATTTCTCTGACCCCTTCATGTTGTTAAAAACAGTAATACTAGGGAGATCAAAAGGACATCAGTTGTTTAGATTCTGATTAGATTTTATGTGAAGCCACATCCCTGAAATCTGAACCTTGTCCAGGTTAACCATAAGAAAACATGAAGCACATGACTGTTAAAACTTGCAGGAGCCACTGAGATGACACCACACACTGAAACAGGAGGACATGAATCAAACCTCATGTGTCCTGAGCTGGGTGACTTAAACATTTTCTTAAACATCATAACTGGCTCTGAACAAGTAGGACATAATCACACTTTTTCAGTAGTTGCTTGAATGTTCATGCAACTCAGTTAGATCCAGTGGAAACATATTTCCTAAACTGTTGTCTGTCATGGCCAAAATGAGGTACCACAGCACTGACACTGTAGGTTTACATAATAACAGAAGTCAAATTAGAACAATTTCTGATTTAAGAGTCAAGCTGCTGTTATATGTTCTGTTGTATTATTAGCTTCATAAAGTCGGTTACAGATATGGCAAACATTTTAGTTTCTTCTCTTGATTCTGAGCCAATATGACATGTTATTCTCCAATTTTTCCTTAAAGAAAAACATTTGGTTTCATTTTTAGCAAGTGCTCTCAACCCATGGTGTGATTCTCAGGTAAAAGACAAACAATCTCAGCGCCAAATCTTGCATATATTATTCTAGCAAAGTATGTGGTGTGGCTGGGCTGCATGTTGTGGTCAAAGTTGCAGCCCTGATGAGGTGGTTACCATCTCAGAAGTTCTGTAGGGTCTACACATTACAATTTTACCACTCCAGAAAGCCCTGGATAAAATGTAATAAACTTTTTAAGAGGTAAGCTGCCTTTCTGTAATGTTAATACAAAAACCTGTGTTGCCTTTGTTTTCTGTTTGCAGCTCACCACAGAATAAACCATTGCCTATAATTTAAATGGAAAAACAGCTTATGTGTAGGTCTGTTCAAAACAAAAATGTGGCTACATCTTCTTACTAAAGAAAGTTTTCAACATTTGCTGCTGTGCAGATATCCTACTGAAACCCACTCTGCGTTTCATAAATAATTTAGCTCGAATGTGTTGGGTTTGGCTGATTTGGATTCATTCTTGAAATATGGTGGGCGAGGTGCAGTTCCAGTAGTAGATCCACATGCCTCTAATAAGGATAACACTGAACAGTGTGAAGCTGCCCAGATTAGTATTTTCATTTCTCAATTACAGTGATGTATAGACCACAGGCCCACTAACATTAACCTCCTCAACTGTCACTCTGTCTGGAGCCAATGTCTTAAGCTAACCTTACATAAAATGTTAACAACAAAAGTGATAGAACCAAAGTGTTAAAATGCAGGTGAATAAATCATGCAATGAAGGATTTGGCAGGAAAAGATAGAAAGAAAATGCTTCATTACAGCATCCCGATAAGGACTTCAATGCCAAGGCTACAGTCGTCTTTTAAGACCAACAAAAAAATAAGGTGAATTAAGAGGTTAAGCACCATCACTACCACCTCTTCAGCCCTCCTTCAATACTTGTATTCAGTCCACAGGCTCCTCTTCGTAATCCAGTCTCTCTCTGCTCTGGCTGATCTGACCCCTTTGAATCTTCTCCAGTTCAGATCTTGGCATGCCAGCAGGCAGGCGAGAGACAAACATGGCCATTACATTTTGTATCCCTGTGTTGCTATTTTGATACACTGACAAACTGTCAACCTTCACCTCTGGAAAGGTTTGCGGACTTTCTTCCTCCTCCTGGGGGGTTTGCCACTTTCGGTCCAGGTCTCGGAGTCTGGCCGGTGACCACCCGGCATGTAGAAACCTGTCTGACCTGGGGGAGGGGAGAAAGGAGGCACTCCAGAACCAGGTGACTGATGAGGAGGACCTGAGGGGAAGAAGCTTCCATTGGCAGCCATGTCATTAGGAGGTCCTCCTTTAAAGATTCGATTGAAGAAGTCCTGCAAATCGGCCGGGTTGGATGCTGTGGCGTGCTCTGAGGGCGTTCTGAAAGATAAGGTGGGAAATTAATTTTGTCAACTGAAATGATGCTTTTATACTTAGTTATGTAGAAGAAAAAGACAGGAGGCAGAGCTGGAGGTGCCAAAATTGAAAATGTTGAGATTTTCACTGGGAATAACCAGGGTGGACAGAATTAAAAATAAGTATGTCAAAGGGACAGCTCAGGTTGAGCAGTTTGGAGATAAATTAAGAGAGGCAAGGCTGAGATGGTTTGGATATGTTCAGAGGAGGGACAGTGGATATATTGGACAACGGATTTTATAGATGGAGCTGCCAGGCAGGAGACGAAGAGGAAGACCACAGAGAAGGTTCGTGGATGTAGTGAAAAAGGGCACAAAGAGGGTTGGTGTAAGGCAACCACTAATGAAAGCAGCCAAAAGAAGAAAAAGCAGATGATCAAATAAAGGCAGTGGCTTATTATTCCCAGGAGGGCAAACCTTTTGACTTCAGGGAACTTTAAACATAGATAAACCCTTTTCTGCTAACATCATTATCTCAACAATACACAAGGGGGAGCTCCGTCTATGTCATACAAAGCAGGATGCAAAATACAGCACTGTGCAAAAATCTTGAGCTACCCCTCATTTCTTTATATTTTGCAGGAAAATGGAAAATGCTGTAGGTGCAATGATTTATTGAAACATGCACAAATATAAATGGAAATACAGAACATAAGGCAAAAAACAGCATTTGTACAATTCTTAAGAGATTGAAAGTCCATATTTGGTATGACCACCTTTATTTTTCAACACAGTCTTAACTTTCTTGTAATTTCTTTAAGTAGACTGCTTTAGTAATGTTGAGGTCTGGGTTCTGGAGAGGCCAATCCATGACTTAAAGTGTGTTATTCTATTCATTGCCATGCTGAAAAAGTAAGCTATTGCCAATCAAACGCTTTCCAGATAACATTACATGGTGGAAAATCTGACAGTATATTTCTGTATCTGTAATTCCATCAATTTTGAAATGATCTCCAACACCACTGGCTAAAATGCAGCCACAAACCATGACAGAGCCACCACCATGTTTTACAGATGGCTATAGACACTCACTGTTGTATCTCTTTCCTGACTGCCTTGATATATACTGATCACAATGTGAACCAAAGATTTCAAAATTGAATTCTTCACTCCATAAAACCTATTCCCATTGATTTTCACTCCAGTTCTTGTGAATTTGGCATACCTCAGTCTTTTCTCTGTTTTTCCCTTCCTTAACCCCAGAGCACTAATGTACATTTCTGTAACATCATCACTAACTAGGTGTATTTTATCTAATACATCCTGATATTTAACCTTTTGCTGGATTTTTTTCCCCATTTCTTCTTACATGACTTTCAAATAGTTTCTTTTAGGCCTGACCCTTATTCTTTTGTCCTCCACTTGTCCAGTTTCCACAAATTTTTTAAAGTCACACTGCACACTATGCTAATATATGCCATGCATATGCTATAATACTATTTTATGTCTGCCAGAATGTGTTATATATTTGGCATTTTTCATAAAGTCAACTAAAGAAATGGAAACAAATGATGTAGCAACAGGATGCTAGTAACAAACTGCCTAGAAAAACACTTACAAATTTTTTTTCTTTTGCTAAGTTGTCCAGTATGTTTAGACAGACCACTGGTTCATCCCTTGTGTTAGGTGCCTGTTCTCCTCTGAAAATGGTCACGTACAAGGACTGGACTGAAAATGAGTGAAAAAAGCAAGGAATGTCCAAAGAAATACTTTGAAAGACCTTCAGAAACCTTGGAGAACTGCTGCTCAGCACCACTTTAAAAAATTACAATAAAGTCTGGCTCCTTGGAAGCAATATAACTAACTATTTTTATGACATGTGCTGCTGACCTCTTGGCCAAGTCACCCTTGTGAGAGAGATCTTGATCTCAGTGGGTTCTTTACCTGGTTAAATAAAGGTTAATAATACATTAAAAAAAAATAACTATATATATATATATATATATATATATATATATATATATATATATAAAAAAAAAAAAAAAAGAGGGGAAACAA
>VUQH01015370.1:15421-28154 GCA_015106775.1 Etroplus canarensis
ATAATAAAAAAAAAAAAATATATATATATATATATATATATATATATATATATATATATATATATATATATATCTATATCTATATATATATATATATATATATATATATAAAAAAGACATGAGGGGTGGCTCAAGACTTTTGTGCACTACTTTACACATTTATATAATACAGATGACAAGTTGTGAAAGAAATAAAACTCATGTCCACCACTGGTTTAGGAAAGATGTTCCAGATGTATAAAAACAACAGATATACACCTGACCCAAAATGAAGGCCTAATTGCACTGGTAAGCTATTAAATAGTTAATTTTTATATTATCAATATTATATACTGTATCCAAACTTTTACCCAGAGGGACATACCTGTGTCTTGTGGTGTTGCTGTTGTTCTTTGAACCAAAGGAGATGTGATACGGTACACGATGTGTGTCTGGAGAAATGCCTATCCTTTGGCAACCTGCCCATTCTGAAACATGACATTATCACAGCAGGTCACATGACATAAGGGGAAAACATACAACTAAAAAGCACTCTAGCTTTTCTTTAACGTGTGGAAGCATCAAGAGGAATAGACACTGATACTGAATGAACTAATGCAAAGTTTGAGATGTATTAATGGTTTGTTACTGGTGAGCAGGACAAGTAAATAAAAGACAATGTTCACCTGTAATATCATACACCTTGCCATCCATACAGGCAAAGTATGTGATGCGTAGGCCCAACATGCTGGACTCGGCCCACAGGTCCCCCTCCTCAGCACCATGGCAACGGTTGCATTCAGCACAGAACCGGGCCTCAGCAGGTTCACGATCCATCTCAAACCGCCTGCACAAAAACAGATCACAAAGGAAATACAGTTGTGGCAAAAGTCTACAACACAAGACACAGTTAGTTTCAATTTAGCCTGTGGAAATGACTGGTTGTATGACGGTGATGTTGGATGTGTGACGACATACTTGTGCTTGCCTTCACACTTAGTACACATCATGGTGTTCATGGCTTCCTTCAGGTCATCCTGCAGTTTAGTGAAAAACTCATTCATGGACTTTGAGAGCTCAGTTGCTGCCATGCGCTTCCTGCATGTGAACAAGTAAGACAGGTTTTTGATCAGAGATAACAGGTAAAAAGTCACACTCAGTAAATTTTAACCATTTTAGTGTCTAATAAGAAATAAAAGAAACAATGATTAATAATTATATTTGCATTTATGGCTAAATGATATTTCTTTCTTTTGTAGTTTTGTTTTTTGCTGTGCACTCACAACTCATATTCTCGACGTGTCTCTGGATTACTGACAATATCCCAGGCAGCTCGGAGCACTTTGAACGCCTCTCCAGCTCGTGGGTGTTTATTCTTGTCTGGATGGACCTGAAAGTGAAAGGACATGGGAAAAGGTTACATGAGTAAAGTAAGAAAATTAGTCATTATTGCAGGAATATGATGGTAAAAATTTAAGTATTACTGATTCTCACACCTGGACAGCCAGCTGTCTGTAGGCCTTCTTCAGCTCAGTGTCGGTGGCGTGCACCTCCACACCAAGGACTGTAAAGGGGTCAAGCTCATCCTCTGGTACCTCAACTAATGCCAGGAGTCTCTCCAACTCCTGACCTGGCTGAGCTCTCCCTGCTCTGGGTGATTCCGGTGTGGATGGCGGTATGTGACCATCCCTCCTGAATAGGTTTCGAACTCTTTCAAGCAGGGACACTACCCTCTTCCAAAAGCGTGACTCCTGAAAAGCTGTCCAGTAGCGTTTCCCCCTATCTCCGCCAATGCGAAGCAATACCCCCTTTGCCCACTGGGATCCAAGAATAACCAAAGCCCAGAAAAGTCTGAAACAAGATAAGGCAGCTGTCTTTACCCACTTTGCTGAACTAATAGTTTTATCCATTAGGTCAGTTCCTGTGCACTTAGTCCATTTCAGAATGCGGTTAGCATCAGCCTTCATTCCAGGAACATCAGTGATCTTCACAAGGAGCTGCTGCCCAAGGTTGTAAAGTTTTATAAATCCAGTCTCCACTCCAACTCCACAGTTATGAGTTAAAGTGACAATAATCTCAATCATCATGTGGATGCAGGAGATGCACCAGAAGCTCAGAGACTCTGACAGCATCTCCTTGAAAGCTAAGACGAGTTGGTTTCCTGTCCGCCGCCGGCCCCGGTTCTGCTGATGGTGGTGGTGGTTACGTCTGCGGGTTTGCTTGTGCCGACCGCCACTTGACATAACGTTGCCTTTATGAATGGAGGAAAAAGGACTCTGACCACTCTGTTCTAAACCGGAGCCACTACTCTTCAGTTTGCACTTCCTTCCACTTCCCACGCTCCTCCAACCATTAATGTGCTGCTCCTTTGCAGCATCATCCTCTTCTTGGACTATAACCTGCGAGTTCTCATCATCTGCAGTCTTGTCATGCTCAAACCCATCTGAAACATCCTCAGTATCTTCTTTGGCCTCTGTGGAGCCACAATACTCTGCTTCACCAACTCCAGAGTCTTGTAAAGTGTCTGAGTTGGGGGTTTCCTGAGATGTGAGATAGCCTGTTCTGGCCTCCTGTTCACGGTCATCCTCAACCTCCCACTGATTGGTCACTGAGGCTGAAACACCATCAGCAATCTCCTCGTCAGCGTCTGTAATATCCATCTCTTTCTTAGCTGCTTCTTTCTCCCTGTCTCTTACAGCTATTTGACTGAAACGCTGTAAAGTTGGAACCTCATGAAAGATGATTTCCTAAATCCATAATAAGTGGCCAATTTTCCCCAGGCTCTTACAAAAAAGTGAAACTGAGGTTTCCCAAGGGTCAGACTTAGGTCCACCATATCAGCAGCCACTTGTAGAAGTCGAAAAGCCTTTTGCACAGCTCACATGATGTGTTGGGGCACCTGAAAGGCAATATATATGAATACATCAGCAAGCACTGATATCACAACAAAGTTGGGGTTTTCTGGTTCAAACTGGGACTTTGTGGGGGTGAATATGCATGTGGTACACATATAGTTAAGGCAGTTAGTCTGCGGTACCTTAGTTAATGCCTATTATTTTTGCCTTTTTGATTAAAAAATGTATTTTACACCCCACCAAAAAGCAAGTAGTTAAAAATATTTAATGACAGTCTAGGCAATTTTTCTCTGGAGGAAGAGCAAAACCTCTTCAGTGTGTGCTAAAAAAAATTTATATGAAGGGAAAACTTTGAGAAAAACTAAAATGCACACTAATTTGAAGGGAAAAGAAAAAGAGTAGCCTGTTGCTTTGACTGCTGCATATAGATTAATCAAATATTATAAAATAATGGTTAGTTGCGTATATCTGAGGACAAATAGATAAAGCATTGATTTTAAGCATTCAGCTTCCACTGCTTTTAATGGGAAATCATTTTTGAACAAATGTTTTAAATATCAGTTTTAAATATCTCAGAGTGACAATTTCTCAGGACTTGTCTTGGTCACTCCAAATTAACACCATTGTCAAGAAGGCCAGATAGCATCTTTACCATCTCAAATGCTTGAGAGACTTCAAGCTCTCAACTCCAGAGCTCAAGAACTTTTACACCTGCATTATCAAGAGCATCCTGTGCAGATGGGCACTAAACAGGACTTTTTGCCCCCTAGCAGGGTGGTCAGTTCAGCTGAGCTAATCATTAGTTCCACCCTCCCTAACCTGCTGGACATTTACTTAAAAAAACAATCCTCAAGCAGCCCAGCCACCCAGCAAACTCTCTTTTCCCTTCAGTCATCAGGCTGCCACTACTACTGTCTGAAGACCACCACTGAGAAGATGAAGAGTTTCTTCCCTCAGAACACCCAACTACTCAACTCCAGACTTTAAACTGGTATTGCACATTTTTCTGAACACACTGTACACTTACTGTACATTTTTCCTTTGAACTCTGCACAAGCTGTACATTTTTTATATATATTCTATATATTTTTTGTAGTTTTCTGTATATTCTGTACATCTTATAAGCATAGTGTTAGATTTTCTATGCTTTTTCTTCTTTCTGCTGCTCCCGTTAGGGGTTGCCACTGTGGCTCATCTGCCTCCATCTCACCCTACCGCTTGAATCCACCTCTGTCACACCAGCCCGCTGCATGTCCTCCTTCAATACATCTATTCACTTTCTCCGTGGCCTTCTTTTTTTTCCTCCTGCCTGGCAGCTCCATCTTCATTATCCTTTGTCCAATATAGTCCCTGTCCCTCCTCTGCATAAGTCCAAATCATCTCAACCTTGCCTCTCTGACTCCGTCTCCAAACCACTCAACCTGAGCTGTCCCTCTTCTGTACTCATTTCTAATCGTGTCCATCCGTTCACCGTCTCCAAACCATACATCACAGAAGGTCTCATTTCCTTCTAGTAAACCTTCCCTTTCACTCCACACTGCCTGCACTTGCTTCTTCATCTCTCTTGTGTACTGTCCATTGCTTTGGATGGCTGAACCCAGGTATTCAAACTCCACCACCTGTCTTCCTCTCATTCACAAACGATTGTTGTCTATTTTTTTCTGGATCACTTTGTAACTGGAGGCAGGTACAAGAAACATATTTCACTGCAAAGTGTACCATGTATATTTGTCTACGTGACAAATGAAGCTTATATGATCTCTTATCTAATGCACTGACTGCTAAACACCAAATATTTAAAATACTACAAACTATTAAGAAATAGGAAATGCAGCTGCATTACTTCACTGGTACAGCTGTTCTGTCAGTATCAATCTCACAGACTGGTCAAAGCTTACTTTAACTCGCAGTTATGCGGATGTGAAAACACAGATTACATTCAGTTACACTGCTTTGTTGCTTGTTAATTCAGTTAGCCGGCCGAAAATAAACAACCACTTGGCCTCTCACAGAAAAAGAAAAGTGCAAAACAGCCAGTCAGTCGCACCACATGTTAACTGTGTTCAAAGCTCCAGATGTTTAAACGGCAATAGATGTTAGCAGGCAGCCGGGGTGTTAGCATGAGGAAGCAGCCAAGCAGCATGACAGTCAGCCACTACAGGGGCTAAAATTAGCGTGGGCTCTGGCTGGTTAAACCTGACAACGTTTCGACCAAATAAGGTCACAAATGATGATAAAACAAAGACACAACAAGCATATGGTAATCCTTTTAGCTTGCAAACAGCCAACCTAGCAGTGAACTCTGAGCTAACAGCAGGACTAGCTAATATTAACGCCTGGTTGCTGTGTGGTTTGGCGACTACGCTCAGCCCAGTAAGAAGAAGAATCAGTCTGCGTTTTGTATTCAAACAAATGAAATGACTCCTGTACCTCTCAGATAACTGTGCAACCTTGTTTGTTAACTGACAGCCAAGTGTCCGTGTTGTTTTTTATTTTTTTTAATAGCTACTTCTTCTTCTGTTCCCTTTCCCACTTTATTACCATTTCTTCTTCCGCCTCCAACTCCTTCTTCGCTGTTTCCACCAGCTTAAATTTACAGCGACGGGGCTCTACTGCCATCTAATGTTTTAGGAACAGATGGTAGAAACAAGCTGACCCACACCAACAAATTTTATTTGAATCCTAACTTAGTTTTTCTTCTTTTGGGTACTTCCTTTGGGAAACATCGGCCTCTATCCCATGCATCCTCTTCTCACACCAGTCCTCTGCATGTCTTCCTTCACTACAACCATGGACCTTCTCTGTGGTCTTCCTCTTTTCCTCCTGCCTGGCAGCTCCATCTTCAACAACTATCCCTCCTCTGTACATGTCCAGACCATCTACACCTTGCTTCTTTGACTTTGTACCCTGATGTGAATAAACCTTTGGCTGCTCCCTTGTAATTTCCACCAGTGGGTCACCACTGATGGTGAGATGGGGCTTGTCCCCACCTGGAATCAAACCACCGACCTTTTACTTGTAAAGCAAATGGGTAAACTGCTACACCGCTCATTTCTAATTCTGTCCATCCTGGTCACTCACAGTGAAAATCTCAAATTCTTCAGCTCTGCCAGCTCCAGCTCTGCCTCCTGTCTTTTTGTCAGTGTCATCATCTTCAAACCAAAAATCATAGCAGGTCTCAGAACTATCTTGTTAAACTTTTCTTTCATTGTTGCTTCCACAAAGTACCTCTGACCCTTGCCTGCACTCTTTACTTCACCTCTCTTATGCACTGGCTGACTCCAGGTATTTAAACTTACACTACCTCTACTCAGCTTGCATTTTCACTATTCCAGCTGCCTCACGCTCATTCACACACATGTATTCTGTTTTGCTCCTACTGACTTTCATTCCTCTTTTGTCTACAGAGACTCCTACCTAACTCAGTCCTAGGAGCCTATTAATCAAATTCCAAGGACATTAGGTTGCATATTTGCCTTTTTAGCACTATTTTCATGTTTTTTTAAAATTATTTTTTTTCCTTTATTGGGTTGAAAGGTGGGTAAATAGTGAGGGTGGATGACCTAGGTCAGACTCAAACCCAAGCCCCTGAAGAGGGACTACAGTCTTCAGTACACAGGTCACCTGCTCAAACAGATGGGCAATCTGGTTGAGCAGATACCCCGTTATTTGCATGGTAACAGGCTCTCAAAACTTTGAAGACTTGGTCTGAGTCATTTTTCAGACTCCCCGTTATACTCATAGTAAAAGCCCAATTTGTTTCAGTATTGTCCAGCTGTGTACCTGCTTTTTCCCACACTGATACACTATATGTATAAGTACAGGACCACACCTCTTAATCATTGAATTCAAGTGTTTCATTCAGTCCCATTGCCACTCTTATATAAAATCGAGCACCTAGCCATGTTGTCTGCCTTTACAATCATTTGTGAATAAATGGACTGTTCTAAAGAGCTCACTGAATTTGAACCTCTTACACCACCGCTGAAAGAAGTCAGTTCATGAAATTTCTTCCGTCTTAGATATTCCATAACTGATTTTAAGTGTTGATTTTTGTTTCTTTAGATTTTTTATTTATACATTTTTTGGTTTTACATGTCCAAAATAAAGGCTATAAACAAAACAGACAAAAATAAAATTATTATTGCAAAGTAGAAGTGTTTAGGAAACACAGCAACTCAGCAGTGAAGTGGCAAAATGTAAAATTACAAAGTGGGGTCACCGAGCACTGAGGCACATTGTGTAAAAGCCATTGGCACTCTGCTGACTCAGTAATTGCAGAGTTTCAAACCTCCTCCGGCATTAACATCAGCACAGGACTGTGCTCCTGGAGCTTCATGGCATGGGTTTCCATGGTTGAGCAACAGCATATTCCAGTGTCAGCTGGAATGGTGTAAAGCACAGAACCACTGGACTCTGGAGCAGTGGAAATGTGTAGAGTGGCAAATCATGCTTGTCTATCTGGTAGTCTGATGGATGAGTCTGGGTTTGATGAATGCCAGGACAACATTAAATATCTGACTGCACTGTGCCAACTGTAAAGTCTGGTGGAGGAGGGATAATGCTATGGGGTTGGCCTGGGCCCCTTAATTCCAGGTAAGAGAATTTTAATGTTTCAATTTACCAAGACACTGTAGACAATTCTGTGCTTCCAAAATTGTGGGAACAGTTTGGAAATTTCCACAGATACAATCCAAGATCTTGCTGAAAGCCTTCCCAGAAGACTGTTACAGCTGCAGATGGGGTACCAGCTCCATACTGATGCTTATTGATCCAGAATGGGACGTCATCAATGCTCCAGTAGGTGTAATGTGCAAGTGGTCCAATACTTTTGTCACAATTTATGAATAAATGCTTTAAATGCGTCCATACGCAGGCCTATATGAAAGTGTGGGGAATTGTTGAAGATGTACCTAGATGCCCAGGTTACTTAAAACTGCAAGTGTATAGATATATAATAAATATAATACATACATCACTGTGCGTGTTATGGGAAACAGAAAAGGCAAAAAGGATTGGAGATGCTGGATTTACATGAGCAGAAAGGGTGTGAGCTTTGTGTACCAGCAGCAATAACTTCAGAGGTATTTTTGGTTCATTTCTAAGCTTCCTTTGGTGAAATGGCCCTTTAATCTTGCAAATAAATATAATGCTAGCATTTAAAAACTGCTGGAGTTTCACCTACTCTGCCACCTCCCACATTAAATGGGGGGGGGAATAACAGAATTGCTCTTCAGTAAAATCCACATCTGTCACGTTTATTGTTTTCTATACGTCTGTATGGGTGCTGGTGTGCTGACTACTTGTTTGGGAGTCTTTGACATAGTAAAGCTGTGGGAACCCCCTAAAGCTTCTGCATAAAGGACTAATCTTGAAGACGCAGAGGGTTAATTTCGAGCCCCCACCACCACCACCCACATCTCCAATTTGAAAGCCGCCTCTCTACCGGGAGAGGAAGGCTCTTTTTCGGTCAGATGGCGTGCTGCAGTCCGCCCCCGTCATTCTCCAGCCCACACAGACAGCAAAAAGGCAGCCAGCAACCAATACGGTGCGCCGGAGGAGGATTTCTGCCAGTGATTTCAGACGAGGTAAGATACGCAAAGGGGATTTACTACGCCAATCTGCGCCGAGGAAGCTGTCGGCAATAGGTAACGACGGTAAGTAACGAATGGGATAATGACTGCGATGTGTTCGGGTGTTCACCTCTAACATCTGGATAGTGAATAGATGCCGCCAGTCGATGGCTTTATTTGAAACTGAGCCAATAATCCGAGTGTTTCTACTCCAGAGCTGTCTGGATGCGCTTCTGTCTGTGATCATGTGAATTTAGCTTTTGTTTGCCTTATCAGTACTGCTCCGGGAGAACCGACCCGTGACATCGGTGGCTGGAGAGACACCTTTGCGTAATAACGCCGACTTCCTCTCTACACATCTGTATACCTGACCAGAAGAAGGTAAAAAAAAACAAAAGAGATTTCTCTATATTCAGTGGTTTAGTCATGTATTGGCTTGCATGGAAAATATGGTGGATAGAAAGGATGCTATTCTGTTCCAATAGATGCATGAACTTGCTTTTAACTGTTATTTGGTTTTATTATTTTATGTCATTTATATTATGTATGTAAACAAGGACAGTAGGTGTGGTCCAGATGCCAAAATCTTTATCTAAATAATTAACGTGTGCAGGATTTCTCCATCTGCAGGTTCATGTGTTTCCTTTCTCCTGCCTAAACTTTCCAGTGCTGTGTGCCATGTCTCTGCCACGCACACTTGGGGAGTTGCAGCTCTACCGAGTGCTACAGAGGGCCAACCTGCTGGCCTACTATGAAACCTTTATCCAGCAGGGTGGTGATGATGTCCAGCAGCTCTGCGAGGCAGCGGAGGAGGAGTTCCTAGAGATCATGGCACTAGTTGGCATGGCCACCAAGCCACTGCATGTGCGTAGGCTGCAAAAGGCCCTCCGAGACTGGGCGGCGAACCCTGCCCTTTTTAGCCAGCCTGTCACTAATGTTCCTCTTGGGGGCATCCCACTCTTTAAAGTTGATGGCACTGGAACAAGTGGATCAGCTGGCGGGCCCAGAAAGTCTGTGAGTAATGGGCAGCCAGGGTCCCCCTGCGAAAGAGAGGATCGGGCGTGTCTTACACCAATGCACAGTGGGAGTCCAAGAAGTCCCTGCTCCCAGGCTTCTCCACAGCCACCAGACACACACTACAGGGAAAAACTGTCACCTATGGACCCACACTGGCTCAGCCCAGAGCATGATGGGAACTGCACTTTGGGTTCTGCACCCGGAACAGAAGAGGAGCCGTCCAGCCCACCTTTGCTGTCTGCCTGTCCTCCTGGTCCTTCCACGTCTCCAAGCCCCTCTGCATCTTTTGCTCCGTCAGCTCCATCTGCCTGGCCTGGAGGACAGCTGGACGGGGAGACAGCCAGGGCAGTAGTGGAAAGTGTGGAGAGGCTCCTCAGGACCCTGCCCAGGTCAGATCCTGCAGAGGTGAAGACTTTATTGAGGATGAACAAGAAGATGGCAAAGACTGTGGGACACATCTTCAGAATGGGGTCCCAGGACTTGAATAAGGAAGAGGAGATCCGGAAGTACAGTCTCATTTATGGACGTTTTGACTCCAAGAGGAGGGAAGGCAAGCAGCTCACACACCATGAGGTAAGAGTGTCAAAGACAAGAGATGACATGATGTTTTTTAGTGTTTTACATCATGTTTCATACCTGCACTGACCTGATGGTAAAGCAAAGTTAAGCTTATTTACCTGAGGGAACCTTTAATCAAATGTTAATATACAAAAAAATTAAACAAAGATGAGCAATTTGTTGTCTGGATTTAAGTATCAGCATCCATCCCTCTCTTAATCAGTGTTTTTCCTTCTCAGTTGATCATCAATGAAGCTGCAGCCCAGTTCTGCATGCGTGATAATGCCCTTTTGCTAAGACGGGTGGAGCTCTTTTCTTTGGCTCGACAGGTGGCGAGAAAATGTGCCTACACCTCCACGCTAAAGCATGCAAGGTAAGAAGGCACCTGTAGAGAAGAGCAACACACCTCACACCTGCTGTGTCTTAGCAGGTCTTCTATATCTAGCAAAAAACAAACTTTAAAACTGTCAGAGATTCAGAAGTGTCGTTATAAAGGTCAGTTACATCCAGATCATTCACAGCAATGAAAACAATGCTTAATACAGCTCGAAGACAGTGGAGCGTCACGTGAAATAAATGTGAATGAAATCTTTTCATAGTTTGTATTTAGTATATTCAACAGGTGGTTCATATGAGTCATCAGCCCACCAGTGGATGTATTTTCAGAATGAACCTGGTTCACATCTCAGTGGGAATTAAACTCCAACCTCTATAGTGTTAGTTTAATGAGCCAACTTTTGAGCCAGGGCAAGAGTAAATGCACACTCTGTGTATTTGTCAACCTGTACAAAAATTATCATGTATTCTCATTAAGGTGAATAGAATGACCCAGTGTGCACAAACCACTACTAAATAAAAGTAATTTTGTAATTATTAATAATTTGTAATTTTAAATATTTCACATTTTCATTGTCGTGATATATTTGATTGTTATTTTAAATTCTCTGATAAATAGTGTTTTAATGACAAACACTATGTAATCTGATGATTAAAAAATATATATTTCAAGTTCACCCTTTACTTACATATAATCAATTACTAAAGTAAATAAAAACATTTTCCAGATCAAGTTAAATAAATGTCATCTTCTTTTCTTTTGCCTTGATATGGCGCTCCGATGTTCATTTACTAACTTTCTACATCCTCACCTCCATGTCTGTGAATGGAGTGAAACCATGTGCCTTGACTTCGTTTGTTTTTTCCATTTTGCAAAATACTGGTGTCAGTCTCAAGTACAACCTTTCACACTGAGTTGCCTCCACTGTTTTCCTACTGCAGGACTAATGCAGACGAGAACAGCATTTTGCCCCAGAAGAGAGCAAGACATGAGGTGAGCCTTCAGTGCAATGGCAGTCATTTGAAATGGTTCATCAGCACTCAGCTGACAGTGTGCTTGTATGATGTATATTAGGGAGTCGTGCCTGAGAGTGTGTCATCACTCCTTGGAGTGGAGGGATCCGAGACTTTGACTCACAGGGCAGATGATGACAGCTTATCTGCAGAAAGCCTGGACAGTGTATCACATGGTAAAAACCTCAGACTGATGTTATAAAAACACAACAGTAATAAAACATTTTTTTTCCGCTGAAAGCGTCTGCATTAGATCTTCAGCATTCTCCCTGTCTGTTTCTGTAAGAAGTGTTTAAAGACAGCATTGAAACCCAGATCTGTCTGTCCTGTTAGACATGGGCTCACAGTGCAACCAGTCTCCATCCCCCCGTCCCCACGCTGACACCTCCAACCCTGCCAGCTGGAGTCGCCATCTCATACAGCAAACACTTATGGATGAAGGGCTGCGACTGGCTCGGATGGTGTCACATGATCGGGCGGGAAAGCTCAACCTAGGTTCAGATGGAACTCACTCCACAGGTGACCGCTCAACAAGTAATGACCTACAAGTCTTATGTACTTGATAATACACACAGAATAAAGTATATTTTGTGATTTTTGCACATATGTATATGAGTTAGAATGGTATGACATTTTGAGAAACATTTATTTACTTTCTTTACTATGTGGTAAAAAGGAAGGCGCATACAGGAGTCAGTTAACTAATCTGAGTTCAAAGACTAGACACAGCATTTGAGTGATGATAAAATTTGTCTATCAGGGCAATCAACACTGTAGTTGTTTTGTCTTAATTATTCATTCATATTTATCATAGACAGGTGAGAAATGTATTGATATTTTCCTCTAAAGCAAAAAAAGCATGTATCCCAAAATGCCAAACTTCTGCTTGATGTGGGAAGTGGACAGAGAATTAATAAAGAAGATGATGATGTTAGGGTTGAATTGAAAATGACAGACAGAGACTCCCTAACCTCTCCTAACAATGAATATTTTATAGCTCTACAGTTTGAACTCTAGTGAGTCACAATCTCTCTGAGGGGCTGCCTCCCACCAGGCACAGCTGAACTTCAGCAGACTGTAAATTAGAGAGGATAGAAGTTAGAAGGGGAAACAGAAGGAGGTGGAGAGCGATATATAGAGAGGAAAAGAGTGCAAGAGAGGAGGGTGGGGGGTCTGATACACTGTTATAGCACAACTTTAATATACTGTTAGTGTAGCATTTTTCTGATGCATCACAGCTTCTTGCTAAAAAGAAAAAAAATAGTGATCTCGGCAAGTTCGTCGTTCTGGGCTGTGATAGCCAGCCGAAGAGATGAAGCAAGGAGAAGGAAGCCAGTAAAGACATGAGGAGGCGGGGAGGGAGGGGGGGGGGGGGGGGGGAGGGGGGGCGGGGGGGGGGGG
>VUQH01015374.1:2304-20109 GCA_015106775.1 Etroplus canarensis
AAGACTGCATTGTTAATTATTCAAAAAATGACAAATAAGTATTCTTTCATGCCCACCATCCCTGCATCCGCCACATAAAACATCAGGGAGATGTCATTAAATTTTAAATTCACTGTGACGTTGTACCCCTCATGCTGTGCCGAATGGTAAAAAAACAAAAAACCTTTCATCATATCAGTGTCTCTGTTTCTGTCCAAGTGCCTGTTTGCCTCCATTAAACATAGATCCTGCTGGCTGGTAGCACAAGAGAAGAAAATGAGCTTCTATCTGGGTGTTCTCTTTCAGCTGTGTAACAGTCAAGTATCTGTGGAAAGCACCACTTTTAACTTGGTGCTTTAACTCAACCCAAGTCCTTATATGATTGAGCAACAAAGAAGTCTCTCTTGGGATCAAATTTGGAGTAATATTCAAGAATTTTGGTTAATTAACTTTGAAATGATAGAATATTTTATGATAAAGGGTGGTTAACTATTACATCAGTGAGAATACATTTCAAAGGCACACATTTAATATCTAGATTTTTTTAATCGCTTTGTTTTCCAACACAAAGAAAACTGTGATACAAACTTTGCAGCTTTTAGAGCTTTTGTTCCTGACTAGATACAAACGATACAAACTCTCCTGAGAGGAGATAGTTTTCTGTCTAATTTGCATGTGGGCAATAATTGTTTTGACTATTATTCCTCTCAGCTATGAAGTTTACTCACAATGCAAGCATGGTATGAAGCGAAATTGAAAACATTTTTTATGTTTTTATTGGAAATTAAAAAATAGAACAATATGGTCCCCAGCTGAACCTTGTGTTGCACTGCTGAGGCCCAAGACACTTCAAAGCAAGTGTTAGTCACATGACTTTTTAACAAGGTTTTTCTACTGTTGCAAAAATAAAGATATGTTGTCAAAAGCTTCTAATAATTGATGGAATATTTCGATAGAACCAGCTAGAACACAATATCTGAATTTTTGCTGTAAAACCAGCAGAATAATATTAATAAAGTAGTGATGCAAGTATAAAGGCAGTATTTGTAAAATTACCAGCAGGAGTTTTCATTATGAAGAAAGACCCATTTGACAAGAATATAAATTCACTGGATTAAAATTGTTGATACTGTATAACACTAGTGTCTACTTATTCAACTATTTAGTTGAGGCTATTTATAACCATCATTTATGATTTGCTTTTTATCATGCTTGTACAAAGCACAGGAACCAGATAAATATAGCGGACAAAAGTTCATGTTACATGCCGCCAATGTAGCAAGACAGATCAGGTGAAACCTGCATGAAGCACTTGGCAACGATCAACTAATGAAATCCTGTGTGACATCAGTGCTGCTGAATGATCACTGGCCAATGACAAATTTAAGCAGAATATGCCATTTCTGTCTTTCAACATCTACAGTGCATAATATTGTGAAAAGACTCAGAAAATTCAAAGACATTGCGGTGAATAAAGGGCAAGGTCAGAATCCACCAGTGAATGCACATGATCTTTGAGCCCTCAGGTGACAGTGCCTAAGAAACTGCTATTCTACTGTGACAAACTTAGCTACCTGGGCTTGGCAGTACTTTGGAAAATCATTGTCACTTAACACAGTCCACCACTGCTTCCAGAAATGCAACTGAAAACTATGCAACTTGAAATTGAATTATGCAAGGAAGCAGCCATACATCAACTCTATGCCGAAACACTACCCAGTTCTCTGGGTCTGAGCTCATTTCAAATGAGCATGACCATAAGACTGTAGAACCTTGTGCAGCTTGTTTTTTGTAAAAAATGAGTGCTGAGTTCTCCGTGACAAAGATGAAAATGAGCATCCAGATTTTTATCAGCAAAGTGTGCAAAAGCCAGCATAAATGATGGTAAGACTTCTGCTGTCATCAAGGTCAGGTCTCGCCCTGGGATGTCCATTATGAAGCTTATGTGCAAGTTCAATAAAGAAGATCTGCATATGCGCATCTGCCTGCATTCATAGGTGTTTGGGCTGAAACACTATTTTTTTACATCTCTTCTGCTTTCCAGCATTGTGAAACTCAATTCTGTTACTATCACTCTGATCCAATCCTCCTCTTGCCTGCCTTCTGTGAGTAAATCAGCTTCATCTTCCATATGCTTTAAATCTCAGTGCTCTTTGTCAGTCTGCTTTGCAGACCTGCCTCCTCCCCATCTACACCTCCACCACATTCTGCCTGAGCTACAACAACGTGGCTTCATGGACAGAATCGTGTGCTTGACTGGCCTCCTGCTTGTTCAGCTCTATCTCCTATAGAAAATTTATGGCACATCATGAAGAGCAGAAAAATAAATGAAGGATCGAATGAATGAAATAAAAAGTGTAATCCAAAGGGAAAGTAATGGAACACAGTGGTAAACATGTCTCTGTCACTTTTGTTGAATGTACTGCAGCCATCAAATTCTAAATTTGTATATACACGGCTCAAAAAATGTAAAGGAACACTATTTAATCAACATATTGCATCACGGTTATTAAACTTTTGGGATATAAATGTGGCCAGTTTAGTAGCAGAGGGGGTTGCTAATCCATTTCAGTTGTTTTAGTCTTAATGAAATCAACAACAGGCGCAACAATGAGATGATCTCCCAAACAAGAATGGTTTTACAGGTGGAGCTGACATTTTTCCCACCTTAACTTTTCTGTTTTTTTCAGTAGTTTTGTATTCGGCTAGGGTCAATGTCACTCCTGGCAGCATGAGGTGATACCTGGACCCTACAGAGGTTGCACAGGTCGTCCAGCTCCTCCAGGATGGCACATCAATATGTGGCATTGCCACAAGGTTTGCTGTGGCTCCCAGCACAGTCTCAAGAGCATGAAGGAGATTCCAGGACACAGGTAGTTAGTCTGGACAGCGAGACAGGGAGCTGGACAGGACTGCAGGACCGGTATCTGCTCCTTTGTTCGAGGAGGAACAGGATGAGCATTGCCAGAGCACATTACTCGGTACATATCAGTACAGATATCCAGCAGGATTTTTTTACATTGAGATCTGATGTGTTTTCAAAGCGTTCCTTTATTTTTTGAGCAGTGCATTTACAAAATACTTCTTTTGGCTGCTCTATAAAATACAATTAAGCTAATCAGTAAAACCACTGAAAATATTTTCTTTGTCCTTTTGTCAGTTAAATGAAGGTTCACATGAATTAACATATCCCAGACTTTTGTGTTTATTGCATTTTGAAAAATAGCCTAAATTTTCTGGAAATGAAGTTTGTACAGTATGAGGACCTATCAGAAGGAAAGTTTTTCGAGACTAAAAAAACTCATGCATTGCAAACTTAACAATGCTTTGCTGTTTTCACTACACACCACAGTAGACACTTTTGGTTGGTGCTGACACTGGCCATAACAAGCCTTTATGAACTTTTGTATGCAGCTTTGCAAGCTCCTGCAGTCACATTATAGAGCCTCCGTGCATAAATGTTTCATGATAACAGCCAATCTTACAAAATAACCGCTGGCGAACAAATGAAACAAATTGTGTATTTTTCCCCTTGCGCCAGTATATAACATGCTTTTGAATGATTTCCAGAATGTATATTATATCTTGCACTTTGGAGGTGAACTCTTCAAGCAGAATTTTGTGCGTCTGCTGCGTGTAGGCAGCTGAGTTGCAGAGCGTCATCTATGTTTTCATACGGAAGAATAAGCAGGAAGAGGGTGGAAGACTTCAAAGCAGCTTTTTCATGCCACCAGAGTATTCCATGGATAATAGACTTAAGGGGAAGATTTATCAAACAGCACACTTGGGGACTCTAATGTGAAACGCGAATATGAGTGAGAGAGAGTTCGAGTGAGGGAGATATGTGTATACGTGTGCATATAGCGTCTGTGTTAAGAGTGTGTTTGTGTTGACAGGCCTGTGTGCCTTTTATATTTGCATGCATGCTAGTGTGTGTGTGTGTGTGTGTGTGTGTGTGTGTGTGTGTGTGTGTGCGCACTTTCTAGGTGCGATTAAAACCGAAGGCAGGTTCATGGGTGCCATCTTTAGTTCTGAATTTCTGAAGTGAATATGCTAATGAGCATCCCGCCTGCCCACACAAATACACACCATCTCCCTCACAAGCCGTCCACCTACAAACAGACTTGGAGTAGGCACCGAAGGGGCCGCAGGGAACAGCTTATTTATTTAAACCTCTCCTGTTGCATTGCCAACTTTGATACATGTTGAATAATTTCCATCAGCACACAGTCATCATCCAATCTAGTGCCCGATCAGTCACACTGAACCATATTGAAAAAGCATTAGGCGTGTGCTCATGCCCCACCATCAAGCCACAAATATAAATATTTGAATTGACTTGATGATTAAGCATGGCTGACTGGCTGTGCTCAGTAGAATAATGGCCTAACACATATCAATATTAAGAAGGGGGTCTTTCCTATTACAGCCTCACAGCAAAGTCATTAATTGAGCAGAATTCATGAAAAATATGTGAATATGCTGTTGACATTCTGATATGTAAATGATGTCACTCCTTTTTTAAATAATGAAGAGCAGAGATTATGCACTTACACTTGTAGACTGAGCTCCACAAGAGCTGTGCAAAGGAGAAATACCAACTGCAGAATTTTATTACAAATTTATTATTGGATTATCTTATTCTGAATGTCGGCATATATCTGAAAGAAAATCATTTCAAAGCATCCAGTTCTTCAATTTCCGCCGTTTCTTCAGAGCACATTTCAGTTAAAGCATTTTATTAGTGAAGGACATTTTTATGCTCATGCTACAGTTGGTGAAGACAACTCTGCTGATGCTCAAGCACACACAGGTTGTCTGTGAAAGGCAATGCTGAGCTCAACTCAAACACAAATTGTGACAAACTGTGCAGGCTACAGGGTGCCTTTGCTGTCTGACATTCGGTGAGTGGCAGGGTAGACTCTGACTAGATGCCAGTCCATCAGTCCCAGGGATAACCCTAGAAAAACAGACGAGCATTCACACTCACACCCACGTCTCTGGCCAGTTAATCTATCATGGATGTCTTTGGACTGCGGGAGGAAGCTGGAGGGAACCTACAGAGGCACAGGGAGAACATGCAAAAGGAATAGTGGAATAGTGCCACACAAAGCCATGGTTTTGTTTTTAATTGTAGAGTCAACATATGCACATTTTTACACAACTTCATGCTGTAATAAAAGTCAATGAATAGCCTGAGGAAGGGGCTGGCAACCTTTATTATCTTTATCCAAAAAATCTGTACGGATGCGTGAAACACATTTGGACCTTACAATGCTGACGTATTTAAACTATTATGTTTGTTGCTTTTATCCTAACTGGTTCTTTCCCATCATTGAGATACATAAATGATACATACCTTCTCATATCTTATCTGAAGGTGACACAGCATATTTAGAACCAGCTTTTATGCAAATGAAATTAAAAGGAGCCTACTTTGATAATAAAACAATCATGAGCTGCAACTTTAAATATGATAAAAAAGACAAAAAACAGTTTCAGTTCAATTTTGCCTTTAGTCCAGCTGCAGCTCAAGTGCATGAGTTAGTATAAGAGTAATCTGTCCATGCATGTTAAGTTCTCTATTTTTCTGTGTGACTTTTCCTTTATGCAATTTGGAATCCATAGCTTAGGGGGACTGACAATGAGCCATATGTATATACATCAATGCTAGCAGTTGAGGTTCAGCAGAGTTAATAATTTTGCTGACCTGCTCACTATGAAACAGACTGGATATATTCATCTAGATTTTTTTGTCAAAACCATGGGGAGCCACTGGAGATGGGCATAAGAGCCCCATGTGGCTCCAGAGCCACAGGTTTGAGACCCTTGGCCACAGGAATCAACTGATACAACTGCACCTTCCACAAGTTATAATAAAGGAAAACTGAAAAGAAATATTAAATGATCATAAAAATCCAATTGGCTTGACAAGTGATCAGCTTTGCTTCAGGTCATAACCATGTACAGTATCAAAGATACACATATCTATGGTGAGATCACTCATGCTGAAGCTTGAAATGATGGTGTTTAGGCTGCTGTCATGCTGGTTTTCTGGAACCTGAAGTTACCTTGATTCACAAGGGTGCAATGCACAGAACATACATATTCTATATTTATTGCTAAGTAACAAACTAATAAAATATTAATAATTCACCGAGCAAAACCAATTCACAAACTTCTTGGGTGGTCTGTACCACACACAGCAAGCCATAACAGTCAGGTAATCCATTAAAAATGCTCTAGCAGGCACCAAAAAGACACAGTGGAGATGTCCATTTTAATGACTCGAAGTAGTAGAGGTGAGGCCTAAGAGACATGAGTCGGTTCTGGCTGCCTGTGTTGGGGTGCCTGTTAATCAAAGAAACCAAGACACTAATTCCATTATCGAGATGGTTAAGTTATAAAAACCCCACAAGGAGTTGTCATGAAGAAGGAAGCTATCAGTTGAGGTCATGGCAAATTTTTTTTGTAGCAGGCTGGAAATATGCTTTTTCATGCTGTAACGTTAAGATAGGATTCTTTGGGGATTGACTCTCTTTTACAACCAACCTCAAGTGGCACCTACTGTACATGATCTGCAGTTTCCAGCACTTCAATATTTGGTTAATTTTGCCCTTGGTCAAAACTTTGCCTGACACTAGAACTGCCAATGTTCCAAAATACCTAGAACCGCTGCCGGGGGGGTAAATTTTCCCTGAAACAGCAGCAGAAATAGCAAATGTGTCAATTTTGCAGTTTAGTTATTAATTTTCATCTAATACTTCTAAGTAAGACCGGACAAAATAAGCATAAGTTTTAGGGTTTATTAGTGCTACAAATGAATATGATTATTTCATTACATATATGCTACACTTTTTAGAATCCACTGATAAACAAAGGCTACAATAAACAACACAACAACTAACACATTTACATAATTTACAGTAGAAGAAGAATATCACCTAAAGTTAAAACTAATTTTGGATAATATGTGGTATAAAAAAAATGCTCACTGTGAAACAAACTGAACTGATCATAATTCACAACACAGCTGCTACAACAAAATAAGAAACACAGTTTAACAATTTAATTATTGAAAAAGTAGAACAGTGAAAGTTTATCACACCATCCACCTCTGCCTCCTCTTCACCAGACTTCTCTCTTTCTCATCCAATCTTTACTCTTGCTCTGCACTTTTTCTTTTTTATACCAACACACCACCAAAATTCACTATATGATGAAAAAAATTCTTTTTTTTAGGAAAAGTTAGGTAATATGGGCTGATGGGGTTTTATTTTAACAGAGTTACAGGACTTTAAAATGACAAAAGGAGTTAAAATGAGCCCCTTGGTGGTTCTAATGATTAGACTGTCACTGTAGAAGCAAGGCCTTCTTATTTTGTAGCTTGAGTTCCTTTTTTCACATATCCTGGCAGGAAGAAACTAAGAGGCTAGGAAGAGATGCAAGTGAAGGAAGAGAGGAGACACATTAGCATGATGAAAAGCACCCTCTCTGTGACTTCTGCTGAAGTGCACTTCAACAAAGCACAGGGCCCTAAACTGCTTAGAGCACGGCTTGATGTGCAACAGTTAAAAACAGCTTTTACACTCAAAATTCTCTACTTGAAATGGGTGTTTTTTGTGCAAATCCAAAGATGGCAAGTGTTTGAATCTCTTTCATATGTATATGTAGGTAGAGTTGCTATGAAAGTTTACACTGGGTGCAGTGCTGCATTAATGTGGATAAAATGGGATCCAACACCAGGCACCAGGAAGCAACAGGAGATAACTAGTGGAAGAACTTCATTACCCATAAATTACAATGTTCTCCTCACATCTAAATTCCCTCTCAGTGGCTGCTTAGAGTAATGATGACATTAAAAGATCCCCTGCAAGTGTCCAAGTGCTCAATTTCATCTGGGCAAAAGAGATGAGCCTGCACATCTCAGTCAGGAAGGATGAGACTATCTAGCCTGCAATTTTGCCAGTCTGTTATTTGCATAAATATAAATTTCAGAATAGATTTAAAGGGAAGGAAAACACAGAGAGAAATTTTTGATAGCACAAGAAAAAAAAATCAAACACAAGGAAATGGAGAGAAAGGGCTTTAAAAGAGAAATGGAAAAAGAACAAGATAAAGGGGAGAAAAAGGTGAGAAAAGGAATGATAGCACTAGGCCTTAATTACAGGTCCGTCCCCTGGTCTCCAGGTCAGACTATGATTCACAGCCAATGGTGTGTGTGCGTGCAAGTTGGAGGGGTGGGCAACCAGCCACCTCCTGCACAGAAAGTCCATAACCTTATCATTGCTGGGAGGGTCAATGATATGAACTCAAAAAACTGTAAATAATATTGTCATTGTGAGGGAAGAGAGGGAGAGGTAAAGAAGCTGAAGGAGAAAATGGGAATGGAGAAAGATGGACACAGGGTTCAAGTGACAGAAACGGCAGAAGATAGAGGAAAACATGATAGGTGGTGAGTAAACATAACTTCATATCTATGTGACACCACAGAGAGACAACACACAGTCTTTTCAGATTGTATCACTTTGGATAAATGTTTTTACTCTGACCTTGATAGCAACCTTAAATTTGATTTCATGCACTTCTAAGTTATTGACTTTCCTCTGGTTTCTTAAACACTGTATTAATAAAACACACAAGAACCATTTTCCTGTTCGATCTCTCACTGGGAGAAGTTTTATTAGTTAGTCTAATAGTGTCGGTGTCCACAACTGAATGTTTGAGTGCTAAACTGTAAAAACTACTCACACTACTGTAAGATGCTAAAGAACAGATCGTACATAAAATATTGATGCAGCTTCCTTGTATGGTATTGTATAATTACCAGAGAGCTGCTACACATCATTTCATTGTTTGTACTGGAAATGACAGTAAACTTCTATTCTATTCTATTCTGCATCTGACAAACAAAGCCAATGGAGAAGTGACTTAAACTGGGGTTTCAGTGATGTCTGACTCTTTTGGTTGCAAAAATAATCCATCTGATTTTATATAAGTCTGTGAGAAAACAACCTTAAGACCTCCTTAATCTGTTAATTCAGTAAACATATTCCTGATGAGTTTATGGCCTCAGTTGCTAGATTTAAGTCTTAATTAGTGCAACATGTAGATTTTGCAAATTATCAGTCTAGTCAGAAAGGAGGATAAAGGAGTTTATGCTTTAGGGTTGGCCTGCATTGTGACTGATAAGCTGCTATGACATGAGTCAGTCTGCAGCTTGCCACACCAGGTTTCAATTCAATTTCAGATCTATTAAACCAAATCCATTTTGATTTATATAGCAGCAGCTCAAAAGAACAGTTGTTTCAAGGTCTTTTATATTTTAAGGTAAGACCCTACAGTATGACAGAGAGAATTTCAATGATCAGACTGTCCCCTATGAATAAGAACTTGGTTCCACTGTTTCAAACCATCAAGATGGTCAAGGAAATCACTCAAATTAAGGCCCCCAGTGAGACACTCTTTTATAAACAGTCCGTGTCCAAGAAGTACCACCTTCTGCTACAAGTTGCAATCACAAAGCAGGTTTGGATTGCAGAGAGATTTGATTACTAGCTCCGTTGCATGTACAATACACTCACCGCCCACTTTATTAGTTACACCTTGCTACTACTGGGTTGGACCTATTTTTGCATTCAGCACTGCCTTAATTTTTTGGGAAATAATTCACCAAGGTGCTAAAAAGCTTCTTCAGAGATTTGGGCCTGTATTGACATGATAGCGTCACACAGATGCTGCAGATTTGTTTGCTGCACATCCATGATATAAATTTCCCATTCCACCAAATCCTAAAGGTGCTCTATTTCAATTGAGATCTGTCGAATGTAGAGGCCATTTAATTACAGTAAAGTCATTGTCATGTTCAAGAAACCATTTTGAGATAATTAAGCTTTGTGACATGGTGTGTTAACCTGCTGAAAGCAGCCATCAGAGGATGAGTACGCTGTGGTCATAAAAGGATGGATACAGTCAGCAAAAATACTGAAGTAGACACGGCATTTAAATAAGACTCAACTAAGGGGCCCAAAGGGTGCCCAGAAAATATCCCAACTACTGTACCATTCCACGTTCAGAGTCACTAAAAACACCTTTCTTCCCCATTTTAATGATTGGTTTAAACTTCAGCAGGTCATCTTGATCATGTCTACATGCCTAGTTACACTGAGTTACTGCCACTAATGAAATGACTAAATACTTGCGTGAGAGCTGTTGAACAGATAAACCTAGTGAAGCAGCCTGAGTCTACATATTTAGAGCAAAAGTAACTGACTTAGGCATGAATGCACTCTTCCACTTAAGTTCATTTTCCATACCATTTTGTACTCTAATTCTCCGTACCAGGTTCATAAATTCTGTATTACATTACTGCTTAGCCTAACATTTCCAGCTGCTGTTTCATATTGTAAGTTCCCAACAGATAATCCTGAGACAGGCTTGACATTTTTAAAGGAAGTGTAGCCATAATTTTTCTTGTTGAGGTTAAGCAACCAATTGTTGACTATAGTTTCCAGTGTTTTTAGATGTGAGGGTTGCATATAGCAAGTACTTCAGCGAATTCTATTTGTGTCAACGAGGTGAAAAACTGTTTATCAAATGCTGTCCTGTTAATGTAAAACCACTTGAGCCTTATCCTCATCAGTTAATCAGTGACGCTCACAGTGTGGCACAGCAACCAAATGGAAATAGAGCAGCACTGACGTGGATAAGATTCAAATCCAACCCTTTAACCCCACTCATCCTCTTTCATCCTTCTTAAACCCTCCTGCAAAAGTACTTTTCTGCACATTTACACTTCTAACAGAAGGCTGTGAGACTTCTTTTTTGGTAGTTTAACATCAACTCCGCTGCAAATTAGGGGAGAAACATATTGAGGGGAAAGGGCTGATAGAAAGATTAAGCCTATACTTGGAGAGTGGTTTAGAATATGCCTCATATACTGTAAGTTGAAAGAAAAAAGATAAAGTATATCAGAGTAAAAGGCAGAATGGGGGGAAGAGTGAGATTAACTGTACTCTAACTTCAGGGAGGGAAGGATAAAGGTAGACATATTATAATATAGCTGAGAAGGAAAGAGTTCTTATAGAGCCCAACCTCAGGGACAGTGATACGAGGATGAATAAACTATACAACCTCAGACATGCTGAAATTGGTGAGAACTGTCAATAGGTGGGAAAAATTAATAAAACCTACCCGTGTACTGTAGTTTTAACGTTAAACTCATAGATAAATAGCTGTGATACACAGTAAGTAACCATGGTAATGCTGCATAGAGAGTGATCGAGACAAAAGCTGTAACACAGCCTTTACAAGACATATACAGTAGAAGTTCAATGAATGAGATAACGGGAACTACAAGGGACAAAATAGAGTGACAAAAACAGACGCAGCAGTCACAGGAGAGTTAAACTTCATCATGAAACACTGAACTCTGTGAGCTCTGAAGGTGCTGTGGAGTTTTCAAACCACCACCCACCTCTATCAATTGCCCTGTAGATGCCTCATCTCTGCATCATCTGATGAGCTACAATTCTGCAAAGCCTCACTTGTTCATAACAGACTGCAGCAAGCCAAAAAAGCTTAGAGGTTTTTGAAATTCTAGCATTTTCACCCTAGGACAGAGGTCAGTGTTAAAAGATTAATCATCATCATCAAATATTACAACTGTAACTGTAATATTCATTTTACCTTATTCCCCTTAAAACTCACAAGGCTGGGATCCGTCTGTGATATTTTTACCTTTTGATTTGATGATGCCCGTGTCAGATTAGGTAATCATTGAATGATAAATACTTGATGGGATTTTGCCAAAGACAGATGAATAGATGATTAGGAAAGAAATGTCAGGGAAGTGACTTTTTCAGACAGCGCAACTTGCTATAATTATAGTTGTGTATCAACGAGTGCTTCGTGACAGTGTCATAAAATGTCAAAGTTTCCAAGGTCTACAAAGACAAATCAACTTTAAATCCAATTTAGTGCCTTTTGTTGCACCTTACTTAGATCTGATCAGCCTGCAAACTGATAATATATAACCTATAAACTCACAATGGCTTTATAAATTATACTTTGCAAATAAAAAGAACTCACAAAGCAGAATGGTCAACTGTTAATGTTTTGAGAAATCATTACCTACAGTCATGTTAAAAAGAAAGTTTTCACAGGATTCTATGCAGGAAATAAGAGGGCAACTAGCAGCCAGGTGCTGCTAACTAAATGTATTTGATTAACTGATCATCATCCAGTGTGAGCACCTCAATAAAAGTAAAGTTTTGACAATTTGTTGGTCTGGGGCATTCAGGTGGCCACAAATAATTTAACCCAAGGTCGTCTTTCAACACAAAGGTTGGCCATTTGATCCCTGACTTCTCCAGTCTACATGCCGAAGTGTCCTTGGGAAAGACAGTGAACCCCAAATTGCTCCCGATGCATCCATCGGAGTGTGAATGCGTGCATGATAGTTAAATGAACTTAACGCATAGAAAAACTGTATGACTGTGTGTGTGTGTGTGAATGAGTGAATGAGGCTTGTAGTAAAAAAAAAAAATCAATGAGTGCTCAATTAGAGTAGAAAAGTGCTATATAAGTACCAGTCCATTTACCATTTTACCATCCAAAAAAGCTGAGCGTAAACAAATGTCTGCAAATCTCAATGAAATGAAGGAACACTGAAACAAAGAGTGGGTCAAAATTCTTCTACAATGATGTAAGAAAATGATGAAGCACATGTCTGTGCACTTTTTAGTCATCCATGTCACAGTAGTCTTCAGTGCTTGAAGTTAAGGCAAATTAACTTCTTTTTAGGTTCTTCAATACAACATTTAACCCCTAACCCACAAAGGCTATACTTTGGACTCCCCATCAGCATTTAGAACCAAAGAAGCCTTTCAGATTAGAGGTGCCTTCAATTTAGCCACTTTAGACAACCAGTCTTATAGATCTTCTTTCAATAAACCCTCCCCATATTCATATAAATGTAAGCTAAGTAGTATCCTGCAGGTTGCTGGTTTAAGTCTCTGTTCCGATGTTCTGACATCTGAGATAACTGTTTTTGTGCATGATCCCAGACAAAAACAAGCAGAACATCATGACTAACAATATTTAAAACACTTGTTCTAGTGTAGCAGCTGTGTGATGGTTTCTATTGGCAGAAGATCAGCAGCAACTTAAGGACGCAAACATCTGCACATGTATTCTCTACAGGAGTAACACATTTAATACACAAAGACAGGAGAACTCTCCAAACCTTCAGAACAAAACATGTCCAGCTTTTTTGTTACCGTTAAATTGATTATTACAAATACTGCTAGAATGATGTGGTTAGAGTTGCAGTAAAAGTTAGATGAAAATAATCAGCGCATAAAGGGAATATTTACTGAAACAAAATATAATGTTGAAATGTCTTACCCACTGCTGACATTTCAATGTCAGTGTCCTACAGAGGAAACAGGGACATACTGAAAAAAAAATGCAGGCCCTGATTTTAAGTCTGTCCCAGGCAACTGGCTATTAATAATAATAATAATAATTAATAATAATAATATTATTATTGTGTTTAAGGCTGTAGATGCATCCTCAAAAACTCACCTGCAGCGCACCGAATTAGAGCTGAATTTTTTAAAAACTCAAAAAGGCACACACATGCTGATACTAATAATGAGCTACAAAATTACAAAAAGGCATAGTCTATTTGTTTAGTAGTTTAAACTGACCTGGTCCCTGGTTGTCATTTGAGCATATGGCTGCTTCTCTTTTTGTACTGTCTCTCTCCTCCACCTTTTCTTCGACTGTCCAATACACCAGGGACTTGTCTATGCTTAGGTGCAGAGAAGTTGGTAGACATTTTTTGCCTTGCAGAGAGAGCCAGGGGAGGTGTTGATGCCCACATCCATATGTGTCTTTGAAGGTGTGCATCTGCATGCTATGATTGTTGTAGCAAGAGTAGACAGCTTATATGAGAGTGTGACAAAGTCACACCTGACGTGTGGATTCCAGGAGGTCCTTGGACTCTTTCAATTTTATTGGAGGCCAAAATGACTCTTAAGCCACCAGGAAATCTTGTGGTACTGTTTGTATGGAGCTTTCAGATTGTTAGGGTGCTTACTGAACGTAGTCCTTACATAAAAGTACACACAAGTGATAAAAATCACAATTCATTCACTGATCAGTGCAGTCAGTCAGAAAAGATGCAAATAGTTAAACTGCTCTGAGTGGTCAGTAAGACCAGAAAACTGCTGTGTAAATGCAAGTACATTACAAATAGGTGAAAATCTCCAACAGTTTTAACAGAGGTAATGATAATTTTACCAACCACAGCAGGTCATCAAACTATACATCAAATATGTTAACCAGAGAGGGAGAGAATAACAACTCTAATCAGCACAAAAGCGAGTACAAAAGGTTAACTGAATTTACCACAAATGATATACAAGCTCATCTCTGAGTAGGACAGTCTATGTCTTTTTAACAAGCAGCAGGACTGTGTATGTCCTCATAGTGTAGCAGTTTACACATCTGCCTTACAAGCGAAAGGTCCCTGGTTTGATTCTAGAAGGGGACACAAGCTCCTCTCACCATGGAGGGTCGCATCAGGAAAGGCATCCGGATAAAACCTATGCCAAATTACCAATGCGGATTAATCCACTGTAGCAATCCCTTGGAAAGAATACAAGGGACCAACCGAAGCTATATTTTTTTAATGTGTGTGTATGAGCGCACATGCATGCGGGCACGTCACTTGTTGCTCGGTGTTCATACAGTAGTTGAGCACCTCTGCACCCTCCAAGAGTCACAGCGGTCTTCTTCTTCTGACCTCTTCATGTTTATACATCTGATCACATTAAGAGACTGTGCAGCAGGAGACTCTGGAGACACTTTATAGGCTGCTCAACTAATTAGAAGTTAGAAACGGTACTCAAGTTTCCAATGCCATTTTTTCCATTGGCCAAATTGGTCAACTTGGATGGACAAGATGACTTGTTTGAGCAGGCTGAGCCAACCCTTGCCCATACCCAGTGTAGCTAAAGCTAGGACAAAAATTTACTTTTTCTTGCTGTCAACAGTATTTACAGATTTGTTAAGTAATACAAATTAGGTATCCAAACAAAATCCCCTGTGTGTGTGTTTCATGTTGTTATCTGGTAGTTACATTTTTTGCTCTGTTCATCCCCTAAAACCTAAACTGAACTAAAAATTATCCTGTGTAAATATCAGCTTGACACTTTCTGTTGGCTCATACTTCACCAATGCATGGTGCATTTAATTTTCATTTGTTTGGAAAAAAATCAAATAATACTTGCAAAGTAACTTGTTTTGTTAAAGGCCAACAAGGAAATGGACTTCATTTTGATTTAATTGAATAAAAATCGAATCTATTCCTTACAGACATGAAGACTTCCACCTTCTGCAGAATGAAAATTACATCTTCCTGAAGCATGTGTGCTTTGCAGTGACGGCAGAAAATCAGAATGGGAAAACTAAGTTAAAGTAGGTTTACTCCTCTTTCTTCATGCAGGTTAAAAAAAAAAGCTTGTTTCCTTGTTAACAGCTGTGTGTCTGTGAACTTTAAACTAAGAGGCTGAGTGGATTTCACAGGTCCTACACCACCATGACATGTTCTCTACCTGGGATACATAACTGCTTGTGGCTTGATAATCACCACTGTACCTGCTAGAATTTTCAGCAGCCCTCAGAATTATGTCCTGGGGTACAAGTAGGAGTAAAATGAGTAGAGAAGCTTTATTGCCGGTGTCCAATCAATCCGTGTTTCTTTACATCTCAATTGATTACATATATCACAATTTCAAAAAGAAAACAATTATTTGTGCAACAAATGTATATTTTGTTTGTTTTCAGAAACAGGGGACAAATGAAATTGCTAAAAATACAGACATGAGGCGAATGAAATCCAATTTATACTTCCCTCCCATGTCACAAAAACTGCATCTTTGGTCCCCCACATAATACTGTGTACAATGCTGGATGCCCTGTTAGTGTCTATAGTGAATACACCATGTGTGAGGCTTCTGCAGAGTGTAAATGAAAAGCCTTTTCTATACCAGTGTCACACCATTACTCATTTTGGCAGCTATTTAAAACTGTGCTCGTGTGATTTATTGTGTATTTTAACGTGTATGATTTATACAGTATGTATTATTATGCATATATGCATGTCTATTATGGGTTTATAAATGTGTGTCACAGTTGCTGTATGTATTAATGTGCCTTTGATGGTGGTCTCTGATGATTTGTGTGTCATCACAGACACACATATGTTGCTAGCTGGAATGAACTTTACACAATGATATCAGTGTTCGGAAATAAGCTGCATGGAACTTCTGTGAAACCCGAAGTACATGCTCACTGCTTCCACAGACATTAAGACTGTAATTAGCAGCCAAGTGCTGCTAATCAAATGACCTTGATTATCTGATAAGCAGCCAGTGTGAGCACCTCTATAAAAGCAGAAGTTGTTGGTCTGTAGCATTCATTGTGTTAACACTATGCCACAATCTTCCCAGGAGTGGACGTCCCAGTAAATTCACCTAAAGGTCATACCATGTACTGCTCACGGAACTTGCAAAAAACCCAAGAGCTGCATTTCGGACTCAGTGGGTCTTAGTTACCATGCTAAGTGTTAAACTTCATGACAGTACAATTAGAAAAAGACTGAACGAGTATGGCTTATTATTTGCCAAGAGAAAGCCCCTTCTCTCTAAAAAGAGTGAAGGGTCTTTCTCCATTATGGTTTGTGGTTTTTGTCATTGTGGGGCTGGGTTTGATTTAATTCTAGGATGTTTAGTTTTTTTCCTGTCCCGTTCGTGTTTCTTTCCAGTTTGGTTGTAAACCCTTTGCTGTGTGCCTTATGTTTTACTTTCATTGTTCCTGCCCCAGCTCATGTTTAGTTATTAGTGCTCTTTGTGTCGTCCTCATGTCCCCAGTATTCAGCCTCCTTGCCTCTAGTCTCGGAGTGTTGGTTCATGTTTCCCTTGAGTCCTTGTAGTTGTGTTCTTTGTACTGTATCTGTTTCCTGTTGTTGTCCTGGGTTTGGTATTTGCAGTCTTGTTGATTACTTTCTTTAGTTCTCAGTCCCAGGTTATTACATTCTTAGTTTACAGTATGTTTAGCCTCAGTCTAGCCCCTGCCAATGTTTAGGTTGTATCGATTCTCCTTGTGTGTTCCTCATGTTTCTAGCTGTGTGTAAACCATGTTTATTGTCAGGTCTGTGTTTCTTGTGGTTAGTCTGTGTCTCTGTTCCTTGTTGTGTCTGCGTTTACTTGTGTTAGTTTCCTCAGGGCTGGCATCCACTAGAGCGCTGACAAGATTAGGAAGGGTTGCGGAGGCAAATTATGTCATTTCGGCTTACTTTTTGTGTCAGACACAGAAAAAGTGTGTGAATCATCGATTCCTGAGACAATACTACGAATCTCTGCGTATTGTCTGCAGACATATGTGGGAATGTCCTAGAAATCAGTTGGGAATGCTGCGAAAAATGCTGATCGTAGCAGGACAGCAGGGATACATCTAGGATCACACCAGGAGTGGTAAAATCATGGACTAGGACAATCAGGATGACTTTCCGACAACCATTTAGATATGCGGACAATATGAGGAAATAATGCAAGGTTATAAATTCGGTGCCGATTTTGGGTTTTTTTTCCTCATATTGCTTCTGTGCACATCTGTGCACTTCATAATATCACTTCATATTATGCACTTCATAATAAGTCTTATTTACTGTTCCTATCACTCCCTCCAGGAAATACACGACACCACGATTCTTTAGTTACTGATGGATTTATTCTCTTAATGGAACTTGTAACATCA
>VUQH01015390.1:3363-15832 GCA_015106775.1 Etroplus canarensis
AATTTGGGGGGGGGGGGGGGGGGGGGGTTGCTAGGGGCCTATCCCAGCTGCCATGGGTCAAAAGATGGGGTACACCCTGAACAGGTCACTAGTCGGTTGCAGAGAAAACATAAAAAAGAACAACCATTCACACCTATGGTCAATTTAGAATAAATCTAACCCTTTTACATGTCTTTGGACTGCAGGAGGAAGCTCGAGTACCTGCAGAGAACATGTAAACTCCATACAGAGAGGCCTAAGCTGACAGGTTGCTGGATTTGAACCCAGACCTTCCTGCTGTGAGGTGATGGTGCTGATCACCATACCACTGTGCTGTCGCCATTAACCTGCGATTCATGGATACTTTTACTTTCACCTTTAAAGTGTTATTTGGGTGTATGCACACATGTAACAACCCATGGGTCGCCACATGAGGTGACCCAGGTTATCCCTCTCTACCGCATACCCTAAAGTGAGGGCACAGGACTGAATACCCCCAACACACGTCCCGACCAGAATGAGCTGCAGTGTCAGGCCTCCTCTTGCTTTTCTTTTATCATCATCAAGCCCGAGTCTCCATTACAAGAGCCAGCATTGGGATGCTTCCTTGGATGTACAGCCATTAGCACCACAGAGACTCATGAGTTATTCCTTGGATGATCCTGACAAGGTCTGACCATGCTACATGTTCTGCAACCAGAAGCCAGTTCAGTTTATTCATATCAGTGGCATTGTACCTGTCATTTCTTTGGGTTTTGTCAAGTGTTGAAGTTCTTGTTTTTATTTTTAATTTGACCTCCTTTCTCTTTTTTCTTAGTGTTCACCTTTTTCTCGTGATCCGTCTGCTTGTCTGCATGTGCTTCTTCTGTTCTTATGTTTACATTCATTTATAATTTTACGTATTGCTTATTATTTCTGTTGTTCTACTTCCTGTCATTGATCTTTTCTTTTACTTGCAATATTCTTCTGTGCCCCTACTGTGTTCAGCTGTTCCTTGTTATCTTGCTGTTCTTTGTGTATGTTCACTCCTTCCATCTTTAATCATTAAATCAAATTCACCCCTGCAACTGACTGTTTCTATTGTTAGTTACACTGACTTGTACCCCAGTTAGCTTTTACCTTTGTTGTCCTTAGTTTTAGATTTCCCTATGCCTGTTTTACATTTGGATTGTTTAATCCAAATCATAAGCTTCTCAGATTAGTTTAATGAAACGCGCCTATTGTTTACATCCAGGTTTATGTGTCTGCAATTGGATTTTCTCTTTGACACATGGTAATACCGCAGCAATGTCAAATAAACTAAAACAAGAGCTATCATCAAAGCTGGATCCTACTACTAATGAAAAGTGTGACTTTGTGGAGTATAGCATACAGAAAACAAACACAGAATAGCCTTTTTAATGTGGAGTAATGACAACTGCTGCAGTTTGGGCTATTTCACACATACAGTGATGTGAAAAAGAAATTACACCCTCTATCAGTTCTATGATTTTACATACAAGATACAATAAAAACATCTGGATCTTTTCCAGGTTCTAAAATTACGTAAACACAAACTGAAGTGTAAAACAACGCATACTGTCTCACCTACAGCAGCAATAACTTGAAATAATAATTTTCTCTATAACTTTAACAGTCTTTCACATCATCGTGGAGGAATTTTGATCCACTCCTGTTTATAGCATTGCTTCATGCTCTGGAGTGAAGCTCGTTCCAGAAGTCTTTTGGTTTGTTCAGATGCAACTTTGCAAACCGCAGCCATGCTCCTATGTTCTTTTAAGAGAAAAAGAGGCTTTATTCTACCCTTCCAGCCGCATTAGTTAGTCTTTTGTTAATTATACTATCATGAACTTTAACATGTTAACTGAGGCCTTTAGAGTTTGGCATGTAGTTCTTGGGGTATTTTTTTTTTTGCAGTCTGAGCATTGCACGGTTTCACCTTGGGATGACATCCACGCCTGAGAAGATTAACTGTTTTGAATTCTTTCCACTAGTAAATAATCTCTCACTGTAGAATGATAGACTTCAAATTTTTCAATTATTCTGGAAATTCCAGATTGATGGGCAGCATCTTTCCTCCTTGGCATTGTGTTAACACACACCTGAATGTTCCAGACCAGCAACCTGCCAGAACTTCTAGTTTTATAGAGGTGGTAACGTTGCCTGATGATGATAATGAAGTGTATTTGATTAGCAGAATCTGGCTGCTTCTTACCCTCTTAATTCTTATGGAAGAAATGAGGGTGTGCTTAGCTTTTCACACCTGCTTCTGATGTGGTGGAATGGGAGATTTGTGACATCATGTCAGTATGGGCCAAACTCTCTGAGGAATGTTTTCAGCACCTTCTTCAGTTTATGACATCAAGAATTATTGCAGTTCTGAAGGCAAAAGGGGATCCAAGGGGGTACCAGCATGGCGTAACTAATGAAGTGGCTATTGAGTATATCTACAAAGGATGAGCCAGGATGTCAATTTAGCAGCAAAGATGTTGGAAAAAAAACAAAAAAAAAAACCAGCCTAATTGGCCTGTTGTTTGGACACACCATCAGAAAGCCACAGCACAGCAGGCATTCATTTGAATTCTAAATGGCAGCGGAGACATTAAGATCTGAAAAACTGAGGGTCTGCAGTAGCTACTACTTTTGAAGCATTAAATTCTAGCCTGAGATTTTTTAAAAGCACAGCAATTCTTCACTTATTATACAGCAGTTTGCATATTTTATAGTCTCACAGTACCGGTGAGGCTAATTTTGGTGTCGGCTGTGAGTACCCCTCAGTTGGCATCCATTACAAGGTGCACAGCTCTCATCCTGAGCCAAGTCATCCTTTCCTTACAACCCAGCCCCCATATTAGAGGCCACAGAAATCCATTCTCTGCTCACTTTTTAAATCACAAGCTGCACCACCATGCAATAGATACAGTACATGTGCAGCTTTGAATAGCATTTTTTTTTTCTCTCATTTTGGCTTGCTCTGTACACAAACACCACAGAGAGAGTTAATGAATAGATGGTCAAAGATATTCAAATGAAAGTGTCCCTTTAGTAACTCCACTCTTAATGCAGGGGTCATTAAATTGTTCAACCAGCCCCTTCGTATATCTATCAGGGTTGGGCTCAGTCAAATTAAAGCACTGGGCTGGCACTAAAAAGCCTTAAAAGAGTTAGTCAGATTTAGCAAAGGGACATAAGGAAGATTGCTGAGGAATCAGCTTGGAACTACCTTGAGCACAGTAGCAAATAACCCACTACTTTCATGCATCACAGTAATGAAAATCTAGTTTGTAGGGGGAAGTGAAATTGGAAAAAAAGTCTCTGTTTAATCCTCCTTTATGTACAGCAAAACAGAGTAAATGTGCATTTTCTTAGTCTATTTGTGCCACACAAGGCAAGTTACCTCACTTATACAACTTTGTCCAAGTTAGTTATTTATAAGCTTTGTGGCAGTGAAATGGTTCAGATTTACTCCAATCAATACCCCGTCACAGAAATGTCTCGCTGGAACCGTCGTGCTGAGAATAATTTTCCTTTCTGCTTTACATAAATGTCGCGGCTTTTTAGCAAGAGCTGCCTGAGACCTTGAGGCAATTTGGACAATTTTAGATTACTTTGTTTGCTTTTTGCTTTTTGTGAATGTGTGTTTGAGTTTGCACGCGTGCGCGGTGCTGAATGGATGCACAAAACACTGGAGATGGAAAATGAATGTGTGATACATTAGAAATCTTGCACCAATTGCCTTTTTTGTTGCTGTTTTGTTTGCGGATTGGCTTTTTGAAGAGATTTCAACAAAGGAAAAAAAAAAATGTGATGAGTAAGTACGATGAATGCCGATGAACTTCTGATTGCGGTTTATTCATTTTCTTTTTGAAATATGTATCCATGTGTGCTTGTCACCACTGCTGAATGCCTGCCGATATTCCTGATGGCAAATCCTAGAAGCAAATGCAGCAAAAATCTGATTTCTGTTAAAGGAGAAATCCTACGGGCTCTCCACCTAAATGTGCAGCACCTATATCTGAAGTTGGGCCTTTGGATTAATCCCTCGGTCATCTACAATTGGGCAAATCCTGTAAAGTGCAAAACTGGATATCACCCGCAGGTAGTGCCACATCCAAAGGGCTGACCAGCTAATGCCATGGTGAGGCTTCTATCATCTGTCCATCCATGGTCTTCTTCTGTCTTCTGGTGCAACTCTTCTTTTAGATGGTAGGCCTACTTCTAATAGTGCTGTGATAGCCTTAAATATCACTTTTCCACACTCGTTGCATGCCAATTTTATCCTGTTAGATTGTGTTGTGCATCTTTTTCAAGGAGGGAGTGGTCCTACTGGCAGACTACCGTCATCACACTCCTGAACTCAAAAACTTTGATTTGATGGTTAATACAACTAAACACTATAGGTATATCATAGCTGCTAAACCTTCTGAAACTCTGCGTCATACCTGATGTGAATATCCTTCGAAATGCAACTACAAGGTGGGTTGACACACACCATGCTCTGTAAATGCTGCAAAGGCATCGGTCACTTGCACACGCAATGTTGTAGGCTCTACAGAGATTGGCTGTAGAGGTATAAATTAAGCTTGAAAAATGGACTGCTACTGTACTCTGGTGCTTTGTTGAG
Organism: Etroplus canarensis; assembly: GCA_015106775.1. Classification (NCBI taxonomy): domain Eukaryota; kingdom Metazoa; phylum Chordata; class Actinopteri; order Cichliformes; family Cichlidae; genus Etroplus; species Etroplus canarensis. The sequence goes on from VUQH01015390.1 coordinate 7,967, forward strand.
TTAGTTCTAGTTCTGAGTTAACAAGCTATCCCTAGTTTGCCAGGCAAGCTAGTAACATGTTGCTAGTTTGCTGACAGCTACACAGCACATGTTAAAGACTCTGATCAATTATCAGGATTTGCTACACCAATTTGGTCACTTATTTAACCCTCTAAAGGTCTTAGTCATAATTGGTGACATCCCTAACTTAACAGTGTATTTTGGAGAAAGACATAGATTTTTTAGGGAAAAAAAAATCATTTGAATCTTGTTCGAGACATGTCAGAATAATTATTTTCTTTGCTCCCTGATTGCCAAGACTTGGGAAAAGAATGTATTAATAACAAAAGTTACATATTCTAATTGTCTAGGGTTAGAGCTAGGTCAGGATTGAAGTTGCCGCTGATGATGATTCACAGGTACATCTCAAAAAAATTAGAATATCATAAAAAAATTCAATTTACTCATTTCAGAAAGTGAAACCCATACATTATATAGATTCATTACACAGAGTGAAAAATTTCAAGCCTTTATTTCTTGAAATTTTGATGATAATAGCTTACAGATAATGAAAACCCAAAATCCAGTGTCTCATAAAATTAGAAAATTGTAAAAAAAGTTCAATATTGGAAAGTCTTGGTGTCACAACCTAATCAGCTAATTACCTCAAAACACCTGCAAAGGTTTCCTGAACCTTCAAATGGTCTCTCAGTCTGGGTCAGCAGGCTACACAATCATGGGGAAGACTGCCGATTTGACAGACGTCCAGAAAACAGTCACTGACACCCTCCACAAGGAGGGTAAGCTACAAAAGGTCATTGCTAAAGAAGCTGGTTGTTCGCAGAGTGCTGTATCCATATTCTAATTTTTTGAGATGTACCTGTACAGTAGGCGTCACAGGGGTTAACAGCCGCAGAGTAGCCTCCACGTGACCGGTTTGTTTATGTGGTTCACCTGGGGGTCCATCCAGACAAATAAGTTAATTGTGTGATTGCAGCAATTCCAGTGCTGCATTAAAATTCAGGTGGCCCTCCAAGCCAAAAGGATTTTATTTTTAACAAAAGATACAACTATTACATTACATGCATACAGAGCCAATTAGTCATTACAATTATAGCAGGTGGATAGGGCTATGTGGATAGGACTGTGTGTAACAAATAAATGATTTTTTTTTTAGTCTGATAACTTCCTGGTGATAATATAATTGTGTAGTCTTTTTCACAGTGAGAGTGTTTGCATGAGGGGTTGGTGACTAAAACTGTATATATCACCAGTGTTTGCAAAACCTGAATATAGTGGACATTGCAAAGAAAAAAACCATTGCTCTTTGCCTCAGCACCCAGCACCTACAACTCTGCAGATCTGTAATAGTGTCAAACGTGTCACTGAGCTCCATGGTGTCAGGGGAACAGACTGCAGGTCTCCAAGGGCATTGCTGAATCAATGAAGACACTGTAGGCATCAAAGCAGAAATACTCCAACTGCCGAGTGGGAACAACACAGCCGAGAATGAAAAGACAATATGCTCCCCGGCTTGTTCATCACTCTGAGATAATTGTTCTTCTAAGGTACTCTGCTGTACAGGTTGCAAAACAGATTTACATTATAATTACACAAATACAAACAGGCAAGCAAGCGCTCTATCTTGGACACACATACATGCTTTCAAAAGGTACCCTTGGCGGACTGCAAAATAAATAAAAAAGCAAATCTCCAAGCGTGTCCATGGTAACAGAGTGGTTGGGGCCAGCCTACAGCTTTTCTCTTGTTTTTCGAGAAAGTATAATCCTTCAGAAAATTGTCCAAATTGGTTTGAGGTCCCGTATTCTCACTAAGAGGGACAGCATTTATTTGACAAACAAAAGTGGTAATTATTTCTGCATGGCAGCTGCAGCGAAATGTGTGACAGTCCTGATTGAAGGAGACAAACAGACACAAACAGTGACATGGACGCCTAAATCGGTCGAGTACTGTATGCATGTTTCTCAACCAGCACTTCAGCCGCTTTCTGTCACCTCAGTTCACTGTGTGGTGACTAAAGGGAATTAAAGGACCAGCGAGAGGGTAATTGCATGGGTTAGAATAGCATATCTTCATCGTATTTATTTATTTGCTCAGCTCTTCCTTTTGTTTCACCTACATCTCAAGGGTGCAATAGTGCTTTGCTACAGCTGAAACCAAATACCCCTATCAGAGATAAAGGGTATCATGACAGCAGTTATCTTTATTTATAAGCCAGACTTTCTTGATCAGGGTCTGTGAGCTCCCGTAAAGTGGTGTCAAGGTGACTTTTGGGGAATCCTCAAATAGAAAATTTGGCTTCAACAGACCGTGCGTCTAACCCACTGAGGCTTCTGTGGCTCCACTTCCTGAATCAACCAACACTGAGTCCAGTATTGAGTCAGCCACCACTCCTGCTCCAGAGTCGGTCAACAGCACCCCTGCTTAGGAATCTGTTCCCGTCCTCTGGATAATTCTCCAGTGCGGCCCTCTCTGTTTCCAGCCAGTCAGCTCCACCGTCAGGCCATCCACCTGTATGGCTACACTTGACTGTCTTTTCCCTGGACCATTCACCTCGGGACTCCTGCTCTGCTGTTTCCTGGCACCTGGGCAGCCCTCCTCATGTTCCACTTCTTTCTGGTCTCTGAACAGTTTGCCATCAGGAACCTTGGACTCACCCCTGTTTTCACCCTGTTTTTCGTTATTCTGCCCCACTTGTGAATTTGATTTGTGCACTTCCCTCAGTCTATTTGCCAAGCTTCAACAATCCTTCCTCACTTCCTTGTGTCGCTGCATTAAGAGGTTTGGATTTAGGTTTAAAATTGTAGAGAAGGCTTCTCTTTCTCGCTGCATTTTTATTGAATTCCTTCATTCATAGGTTAAATGTACCTATAATTCACAACCTGTCTTCCTCCTTGGTGCATTTGGGCTCTATTGTGAACCCCCATGCTACTGTTGCAGCATATATATGTAAAGACAGGAATGATGAAAAGCGTTAATCCTGTAAATTTGCATATTCATATCAACTGCACTGCCACTACTGTTTCATTGCACAGTTTTCATTGCACTGTTTCATTCAACAGCAGCACACTAGATACACTAGAGCTCTTGAACTTTCTAATCTTGATTCGTTATGCACCCACTCAGGTCTCTGGGCTGTAGATTAGACAGTTTTTGACTGTCACACTGTTCAAAAATGAGCTCATATTGTATATACAGTGTGTGTGTGTCCACCAAATACCAAAGCTCCATTGTTGACCTTTGCTTTTCATTTGATGCCAACCATGTGGAAAGTCTTTACCACATCTTCAGGTCATGCATCGTGAGCTTACCATTCAAGGTTGAATCGTCATAAGGAATGCCACGCATCCTTGCAGAATTATGTTTTTGAAGCTGACTTTGATGTTTACTCTCTTTGTAGAGCCGCTGTTTTGAGTGAAATGCCAGCAAAAAAAGAAAGGGAAAAAAAAAAAAAAATCACAAAATGCTCACACCTTGGTGAGGAGATAAAATGCAAATGTTTATATTTGATATCACTATTTTTGTGGTTTGTTAAATAAGGCTAATAAATAAATTTTTAAAAAATGGTCAGCTGAAGAACTCCAAGATATATCTTTTGTTGGGACTTGAGTGACAACCAGGAGGCACCAATTTGCATACAGTCTTTAATGTTGTAATGTGAGACTTAGTTATTTTCTGCACTGCTTTGCTGTTGCTTGTGCAGGTTGATCAATTACAGCTCTGTTTATGAGAATATGAAATACTGAATGTTCCTCTAACATGATTTAAATTTTGTTTATTTACACCTAAAAATGATCTGTATGTCAAAATGTAGTATTAAAGAAGCTGCCTTAATTTAGGCTGAGACTTTGGTAAAGTGTTACCTGCCCCTCCACTGATTTTTTCAATCCAGTTACTGAATAGAAAACCTGTTACCAACTTAAAAAAAATTCTGCACAATGCAATAATTCGTTGACCAAGCAGGGCCTTTCTGCTTCAGGGACTCCTAACATGAAAACCAATCTTCAAGCCCCAGCACTGTGCACAGGTCTGTTTTCAGTTACATTTCAAAGGGAAATATTCTCTTTTTTTGTTCTCCGCTACATTTATCTTACAAATGTAGCTACAGTACTGGTTGCTTTTGATATATAAAACTCATGCATTATGCAATGCAGTGCAGTGATAAAAATGATACCAATTGCTCCCAAAGTTTTTGTTCTGTTTGGCCTGGTTAAGTGTTCTTTTCTCTCCTATCAATCACCTCAAGACTACTTAGATTTGTCTTTTGACCCTTGTGAGGACACTGGCCCCTAGGCTAGAAACCACTGGTCTAAAATATAAATGACTTTATATAAAGTAGCTCTATCTCCAACCTCTGCAACAGTAAAATTATGCTTAAGGCTAGACACTAGAGGAAAAAAAAACATAATTTTTTTCATGCACAGGTCAATTTTGACATTTTGGGATATATCACTTCCATAAAATGTATGCTTTTAAAATGTCAGTGGTGTTTAATTTACAAAGCTTCATCTATTGGATGGTTTTTTGCAAATTAATGCACATTAGATAAATAATTTGCATTTTAACATGGAATTAAAAATAATACAGAAATAAATGCTTTAATTTAGACAATTAAGAGGTGTCATCTTACTCAACTGTAACAGTAAATACTAGTTTTTAATACAGCTTATGCAAATGCATGTCTTTTAAAGGGTATTTTCTAAAAATTGCTGTTTATATCATACTCTGAGTTAGAAATCTCACTTTTTTTTGGATTTGGATAGCTTTATTGATTGAAATGAAAAATAAACAAAAAAATAAGTAAATCTGCCTGGCTGAATACAATGTTAAGGTTTGTGTTATGCTCTGCTTCCCTTTTTGTGCATATCTGGATCTACAGTACCTCAGTTGTATGGGTAAATTTTTCGAAAATATCATTTAATTGGTGAACTAGTTGGAGTTAGGTTCACACGTTTATAAATTTTGAGATGGTAAGCTTCTCTTTTCTTTGTGATGTTGCCTCTGTACACAACCACAGTGGATTTAAAATCAAACACTCAAGATGTAATTGAAGTGCAGACTTTCAGCTTTAATTAAATAGCTTTAGCAAAAGAACTGTCTTACCTGTTTAGAAACTACAGCCATACATAGTCCCCCATTTTCAAAAGTAATGGGACAACCGATCTTGAAGACCATGGATGACAGCTAAAGTGGAATGATGATAGAATTTTTTACTTAGTTAAGAAAACTCTTACAACATCTAGAAACGTTAAAAAAACAAAACAAAAAAAAAAACCAACCCAAAAACACACTCTCAGTACAGGTAGGTGTATCGTTATCAGAGTCTATAATCAAGGGATGTCTTTATGAATAAAAACAGTTTACAACAAACCAAGGTGCAAACAACTAGTTGCACTCAAGAATGGGAAGACTAGATTACATTTCATCAGAAAATATGTAAAAGAACATGCACAGTTTTCAAAAAAACCTGGAAAGATGAAACTAAGATTAACTTGTACCAGAATGACATGGAGAGGAAAGCATGAAGAAGGAAAGTAACGACTCATGATCCAAAGTCCAGATGACCTGTGAAACATGGTGGAAACAATGTTATGGCATGGGCATGTATGGCTGCCAGTGGAACCAGGTCACTAATATTTACTGATGATGTGACTACTGATAGTAGTAGGATGAACTGTGAGGTGTACCAGGTTATACTCTCTGCTCAGATTCAACCAAATGCAAAACTGATCATTTCACTGTGCAAATGAATAATGACCCAAAGTATGATGCAAAAGTATCCCAAGAGTTTCTTAGGGCAACGAAATGGGATATTCTTCAATAGCCACTTCAGTCACCTGATCTCAATCCAATAGAGCAACTTGTCACTGAAAACAAAAATAAAGGAAAAGACCCACAAACGAGCAATTGAAGGTGGCTGCAGTAAAGGTCTTGCAAGAGCATCTCTTAGGGTTGAAACAGCATTTGGTAATGTCCATGGGTTCTGGATTTAAAGCAGTCATTGACTGTAAATGATTTTCATCCAGGTATAATAAAAACATTCCTTATATTGACAATTTAGTTTGTCCCATTGCTTTTGTACTTTTCTTAAATCCCTTAATTAATGTTGACTGGTTTAAAATCCACTGTGATGGTGAACAGAAGAAAAAAAAAAAAATCAAAGGGGGGATAAAAGGTGTTATTGTCCCAAAACTTATGGATCTGAATGTATATATCATTTTCACTTACAGTATGACATACCCTAATGGTCTCATAGCAGAAAGCCAGTTGCAAGTAATTGACTTAATCTAAAAAGTAGCATGTTATAGTTATCAAAACAATGCTTGTTTAGAATGTAGTCAAAATGCAACTTTAACCCTACACCTTAGTGGTTCAGTTGTGAACTGATGCATGCTAAAGCTAAACATTAAAACTATGGCTAGACATTTGTGAAAACATAATTGATCTCCTATGAATAAAGAGTTCTACTTGGAATTGATGGGTCGTGGGCCCACTTAACCATTGCTGTAGATGTTGAGGGGTTAATGTAAATAAAAAACAGGGGATGTTTCAAGGTGATATTCAGTAGTTAAATTATTCTCCACATTAACCCTTAATTGTAATGTAATCCCATGTCACAATGCAATATGATCATAACACACACACACACACACACACACACACACACATATAAAGATACACACTTACTGCTCTTACTTACAACATGATATTTCTATTTCTGCTTGGTGTACACTAAATCGACCGTGGTTCCATTGCTTCAGGCACTTATGAGGTAAATATACAGCCAGTAAGGCTCATTTGAATAATTGACCGAAGAATGTGAAGGTTAATCAGATGCAAAAACTTTCATGTAAAGTCCTTCCACAAAGTATAACTCCTTAAACTTTTGAAAGGAGCAATAGTTTAATAATGAGCCATTGCAGTGAAATTTTCCAGGAATCTGTTCTTCAATGTCCATGCGTTGGCGATTGATGTTGAACTGTGGCTTTCTTTTTTCAACGCTTTGGCTTGTCGTGTCTGAACACAGCCTTGTTTGGTACTGAACTGCCTTTGTGAGAAAGCGTCATCGCTGTCTTTATACTTGGCAAAACTTAGAAGGAATGAAACATCTCAAAATCATTCAAAGCATCCCAAGTTTGCACGTCCAACAGTAACATAAATCGTTGGTACACAACATGCAATTTATTCTTGGCAGAAACAGCTTCCCTTTCTGCAGGCAGTACAAAAACCTGCAGCACAGAACAGATTAAAAAGAGCACGAATTAAAACAGCAGTCATAAATATAAGCTTAATGCAACTGCATATGTTTACATTGCTCCGGGCTTGTTTAGCTTCGGCATTTACTGGCTGGTTTTGTGTCAACAAATGAAACGCCACTGAAGGATTATGACACAATTAAGTTGTATTCAGCGTGACAAAGTTGACATGTATTTTTTAAGCTGTTAATTTCCTGTCTCTTCTGCTGCTGATAAGGCCTGAATGCTGTGATTAAATTTCATCTAATAAGAAAGCGCTGGACATACAATGGAAGCTCTGCATTTTGGGGGTAAATTAAATGAATTTGGAACTGATCCTTGCTTTTATGCACTCACAGTCTGACCTCTGCAATCTCCAATTACACACATGCAGTGCAGGATTAGACAATACCCAGCATTATGTCCTCTCTACTAGAGCAGCGCGCTTTTGTATATTGTCGGCTGTAATGCATGCCCTTCCCTGAGCAAATTGAAATTGCCAGCTCCCCAGAGAGCGTGTGCATCTTCCTCAATTTCACTAGATAGTGAATCTCAAAAACAAAAACAAATACAAAAAAAAAACCACACACACACACACACACACAAACACAAACACTCACACAAACCCCCC
>VUQH01015400.1:0-32532 GCA_015106775.1 Etroplus canarensis
GCTGTGAGGGAGATGGCTTTTCTCTGAGACAGTCCGACTGTGAGCCACGGGTCTGCAAATGAAACAGGGGGAGGAGGGATACAGCCTTTACAGATTCAAGGCCCCTGTTGCCTTGCTGGGCATGTCTGCTGCTGTCGTGAGGCAAAGGGGGAAAAAAACAGCAGTGAATAAACAGACAAAGAGCTGCAGATAATTCCACTGAAAATACAGTGATGCTATTTCCTGCTGTTTGTGAATTCATCAGGCCCCATGCTGTGCCACTAGTGATTTCTAAATATATGCAGCTCATCTGATGGAGATGTGTAAACTCTGTGTAGGGTTATGGATGGTTGTGCAGACAGATTGTTTGCTCTGGGTTCTCTGTGGTCCTGGTGGGTGGGATCTGTCAGCACCATCTTGCATTGTTTTCCACATGAGCTTTATTGAGTTCCCAATTACAATGCTGGTCCTCTTGTCTTGGGCTCACCACTGCTGCTGAATTGACCTTGCATTTTTGCAAGGGAGTGCTGTTGTGTATTCAGGCCAGCAGGCCTGTTAGGCAGGCAGACAGCGAGGTAGACTGACTGTTTCTCTCAGGCCCTTCTCCTGCAAGACCCTGCTTAACAGGCATCAGGCTTACACACCTAATACTTTGGATGGGGCAGCAGGCTTAGCTCTTAGCTCTCATTGCAGCTGACATTATATCAGGCAGCAAGACAGGGCCAAACTGCTGCAGCCTTATTAGCCCTGTCTGCATTGGCTTCCCTCAGTCTGGCAGTAAAGTTCAATGAGAGAGGTCGCTTTGGAATTTAATGGAATGGGTAGAAATAACCTGCACACTATACATGGAGAGCTGTCTCCTGCTGGTGTTTTCCCTGAGATCGCCCCAACAACAGAGGAAGGGGCACAGAGGAGGCGCTTGCAGTAGGTGGAGCTCTTGTGTTGGATTTTGATGTTGGAGCTTGATTCACCTGCTTGTGAAGGACACTACAGCTGCCTGTGTGCGCACACATCCCTTTCAGATGGCGCTTATGCAAAATGCATAGATGGCATATAACAAGAGATTTACAAGCCTTCTGTGTGCCCACACAAGCCCAGTAATGCAAACACATTTTGAGTGTAAAGCTAATTGACAGCTCATGATTGGTGGTGCAACACTGCCAACTGTTTGCCTTTACATCAGACCTTATTAGAAATTGTAACAGCAGCTTATGTTTTCATCTGTTAACAGTTTGTATATGTATGTATATATAGGATCCAGATGCTTTATTTACTGCCTACAACCCTTAGTACCTTTCTCCCGCCACTCTCTGACAACACCGTGCAGTGGAACAAACGTACATCTCTCCACCACAGTTCCTCCCTCCTTCCTCTCTCTGTCCCTCCTTCTCCCCCTCCCCTTGCGCCACCACAATCTACCGCAGGCCCTCCATCTCTCCGGCCTGTCAGCGTGCTTTTTCATTTGGCTTGTTGCTACAGGGGGCTCGACGCTGGCAGATTACAACTCGGCAGCCAGTCATTTTCGATTTATCAGAGCCCCCTCCCTCTGTGCCTCCTCTCTTTCTCTCCATCCCACCTCAGCCTGCCACACTCGCTACCCTCACCAGCATCCGTCCAGACACATAGCAATTCCTCATCACACCACTGCCTTACAAACCTCCACGCTCCCCGCTTCCCTCCCACCTTCCATATCTTCCACTTCGATCAGCGCAGAAAATTTAGCTCACAAGCCCCAAGACAAAAAAAAAAAAGAAGAAAGAAATATTGTGGCACTGGAAGCATTTAGGTTAGAGAGGCAGCTAGAGCTGTATTATTACTTAGGCCTCTGTCACTGGTGATGACCCGGGAGAGTGGAGAATATCGATCGCATGTCACTCAAGGCATTCAGCAGATTGCATTGACAAAGCTTGTCGGGGCCTTTAATAGCAAGGTTAGCAGCTTGGCTGGGACCCAGGAGAAAACTCTAACTGTGCCCTATTTCATGGTGGCTTTTAACCATTCGCTGGGTCCAAAGAGTGGCTTGATAACAGTAAGGAAGTAATTTTACTCTTATAATAGCCTCCCTGTGGTTGACATTTGTGGCCTTAGTCTCTGTAAAAGTGTGTTTCCAAGTGCCAGAGAAAGAAGGCCAGCATTGTGTGGCTGCTTTTTATGACAGAAAATAGCTTTACATGAACAAAGACATGGTATGCCAAACAAAGCATGGTGGAGAAAGGGGAAGGGAAAAAAAGGGAGTTTGAAAATCAAAAGAATTGTACAAGTGTGATTTATGAGTTGAAGGAAGTCCATTACTCGCTAGAGGAAGCCCAGACCAAAACACAAACAGAGTAAGGGCACAGCTTGCAAAGAGGGTCATGGAGTAATTCTTCTGCCCTGCCAAGATTGCTGATAGCTGCTGAAAACACTACTTGTCAGAAGAGGGGGAAAAAACTGACAGGATTTCGATTTCGCTGTAATTCTTAACATAAATAAAAGCACTAAACCACCTAAATAGTCTCTCTTTAAGCCAAGTGATGTGGAACTAGGCTGAAATGTAACAGGTCCCTTGTGTGTTGTAATTTGCCTTACACACATGAGGGGAAGCTATTTCTACAAGCAGCGTAGTCATTGCTGGATGCTGGCAGGTCTTGCGTGGCAATTCTCAGTGCTGTGTAGGCCTAAATCATAATACTGGGAGAGAATGCACTTATTTCAATTCCATAGTCATATTGCATTGATTACAGAAAATCTGTTTTCTTCTTCTTCCTCTTCTGGCTGCTGCCGTTAGGGGTCGCCACAGCAGATCATCTGCCTCCATCTCACCCTATCCCTTGCATCATCTTCCCTCACACCAACGCTCTGCATGTCCTCCTTCACTACATCCATGAATCTTCTCTGTGGTCTTCCTCTTCTCCTCCTGCCTGGCAGCTCCATCTTCAGCATTCTTTGTCCAATATATCCACTATCCCTCCTCTGAACATGTCCAAACCATCTCAGCCTTGCCTCTCTGACTTTGTCTCCAAACTTCTCAACCTGAGCTGTCCCTCTGATGTGCTCATTTCTAATCCTGTCCATCCTGGTCTCTCCTAGTGAAAATCTCAACTTCAATTCCGGGACCTCCAGCTCTGCCTCCTGTCTTGTTCCATGTTGTGTAAAACTGCTGACACTCTGTGTCCAAGTCGCTGCACCAGTACAGAAGCTTCTCAAGTAGGAGCAACTTGAGTTCCCAGAGTTTTTCCAGCCTTTTCTCTGAAAAGATTTGCAGTCGTCATTATTGCATTCACACATGCATTTTGTGAGGGAGTCGATTCCACAGTTAGATATGCATAGACCATTTGAGTAGTAAGATGCTAGCTTGACCCTTTAGAAAACTGAAAATGGACAATGGCAGGTATTTATGTTTTGTCTTTGCTAGCGCTGATTATGCCATCTAGGCACATGGGGCCCCACTTAAATACTACGTCTAGCCAGTTTCTATGTTTTGATTGGCAGATGAAGAGGAAATCCTCCACCAGTGAGCCTTCAGTAGAAAGCTTGTTTATGTTCATTCCACTGCTCTGCAATAATGACTATGTGGTTCCGTACAATGGAAGAATAAACACTAATTTTACTGGCTTTGCTCTGTAATGGTGAAGTAGAAGATACTGGGAAGTATTTGAAACATTAAGTGAGTGAATTGCCACCAACAAAAGACTCATATCCCAGCACTGATTGCCATTTTCTTCCGATATTCAGCTTTTTATTTATTTATTTATTGTTGTTTTATTTAACACACACAGCTACTTTTCAATGCCAGCCATATCTACAGTGTAGATCTAAAAATTAAGGGTAGCCATGTTAAAAATTTCAAGTTAGGCTCGCTTTCAGTTGGAATTGATAAAAACGGCCTTTTAATGCTTCCACAAGGTCAAAGTGTGGTCAAAACAGATCTGGTAAAAGTTATTTCTAAGGTGTACTATATTACATGCATTTTACAATCAGTATCATAATACGTTACAGAGTATAGCCTTTTCTCTTTCTTGGCATTTAGATGTTTAATATACACATAAAAAGGGTATTTCCAGCAGTGATTGCTTTATATGAGATCCCTTTCCCATCTGCTGCCATTTTAGGTACATTCCAGCTGCATTTTTACGACCACTCAGATGAAAGGGAATCAGGTAGACGGTCAATGTGTTTCCAATATAATGGTAATGGACAATATTCTGCTATCATCATGGCTTTGTTGTAGCATCAGAAAAGCAAAGTATGTTTTGCATTGCACATGAGTTATTTCTTATCTCTGAAATCTTTATTATTTCAATTACAATCATGTTGTAGGGCCGTGCTGTTGTTGCCCTTGGCTTTTTGCTGTTACCCATTACCAGTCTGCTATAGCAGCCAGAGCAGATGTTTACTAGCAGACTTCTCATGAGCCAGGAAAACTCAGTGTGCTATTAATATGGTGGCACTATAGCACTGTCTTGTTTTATGACTTGATAACAACAGATGTGAATTTCGGGAAGGTGGCTAAATGAGGACGTTTGCAGCAGGGATTGGTGATAACAGTGCTGGCCTCAGGTAGGCACACTAGGTCAGCCAAATAGGAAATGTATATCATGCCATCAGATTTTACAGCCCTGTCTAATCTCCAAATGGCAATGCAGATGGAGCCGAATGCAGGTAAGGTGAGACGCTATCATTCCTGTTGGTTTATGTCTACATGAAAACTACAGTAGAATGTTTGGCATGACTTGCTGCTCACTAAATGGCAATATCCACCTACTCACAAGCTTATGACTCCATGATCTTAAATTTAAAGACCGCCACATTCTTAGATACTATAAGTGGATGGAGTGTGTGTGTGTGTGCGCGCTTGATTCCAAAAGTCTTGTAGATCTGAGCTTTGGTAGTTTTTTCCAGGGAATGTATACACACTAATAACCCAGCCGCTAGGGGGCCACAAGCCAGTGTACTCCGGGTGCTGGTCCTGAGACTGCATAAATGAGGAGGGTTGCTTCACAATGGGTATCCGGCGTAAAATCTTGGCCAAATCGAATATGCAGATCCATTATAGGATTGCCGTACTGGACCGGTCGAGGCCCAGGTTAACAACAATTGCTTCCAGTGCTGCTAGCCCAAAAGGGTCCTAGTGGAAACTATGCTGCTGTTGGCTGATGACAAAGAAGAGGGTTGTGTGACAGAAGAGGATTCAAGGGATAGGGTGCAATGGAGGCAGAGGATCCACTGTGGAAACCCATAACAGGAGTAGCTGAAAGAAGAAGAAGAAGATGATGTATACTAACCAGTTATTGCTGCCCATCTCACTGGCTGCAGTTGACACTGCTGAGCATAAAATACAATCATTCCACTGTAGGAACGGAAAACTGGTTTAGTTCTTACCCCTGTCACAAGAAAAGGCTGGATCCCAATGAGAACTTGATGCCAGTTGAATCCATGCCGGTCTCATCATGTTGATGGCTGGAGGGATCCACTCTGAAAAGTCAACTGAACTTGTTAAAGTGTCGGCTCTGTGCAACTGTCACAAACCCTTGGTTCACATTGATCACTCAGACTTTTGATAAATGTAAGTGAATTTAAATGACATGCCTACTGAGTGGTTTGAGTCGACTTGAGTGGAATGTCTGCTAGTTCATGTTTAATGGCTCATATTAAGTTAGCTTTACTTACTGCATTGCTTTCCAGCCAGCAGTTCTTTTTACACTTTGGGGCTGAGTGTAATGACATAGCTAAGGCGTATACGTGTTGTTTCTTAGTCACAACCCAAGTACAGTGCAGTGCTGTGCCATTTTAAAAATGTTTGTATTTGATCCTGCCTTCTAAAAGGCTCCGGTTATGCTTTTTTGTCACGAAGAGCACTCTCCTGCTATTCCTGTAACATTAAAAAAACCCTCTTACCCTAAACTAGAAGCATTTGTCTATCATATTACCACCACACATGAGCCTCACACAAGGCTTGACCCAGTGTTAAGTGTCTGCGCTAAATTTCATTGCCTCCATCTACTGGAAGGCCTGCCAATATACTGGCAGTGAATTCCTGGAGGAAAATAAATGGCAATAAAAAAGAGAAATGATAGCCCCTGCAAGCTGATAGGAGAGGGCTTTTTCTCTGCTGTCTTTTTTCCATACCACTCTTTATTGAGGCTGCCCAGCTCTGGGAGCTGCAATTTGGCACCCTGGCTGTGACTTTAGTTGGAAGGGTGTTTAAAAGCCAATATTGAAGTAATTGACGCCGTAGCGCATATTGAAGAGCTGGGGAATCATGTTAATAATTGCATGCAAATTTCTTTGAGTAGTCATATGTTGATGAGCACTCAACTCTGTAGCTAGAAGTCTGATACTTTTCATCTTTCTAATGCATTCCTGGGTGGACTGTAGTAATATCTTAGTGTTCTTGCTGTCTGCTGTACATGGGAAATGTTGGAGCTCAGGGAATTGAGGTGCGTAAAGTGGGCAGGAAGATTATTTTACTGCCACATTGGGCTACTATAACAAGATGTTCGGATATGATCTGAGAGAGGAGAGGTCTCCTGCTGCTCTTATAGTCTCCTCCACCCCACCACCACCACAACCACCACCACACACTTTTTCTCCACCTGCTCAGTTCATTATTAAATCTGGGAATTGTCCCCATAACTCAATCCACCAGACTACAGCATTATATGACCATTTGTGAGAAGGGTGATTGCGACGCAGGGCAGAGGATGGATGTTAAAAGCATATTGATTTGTCTGTAATGTCGTCATAGATCAGAGATTTATGGCAGTATATAAATGCAGCCGCAAGCTCTAGTATCCTCCAGCCCACAGTGGAGGAAATGGAGTCCTTAGTATGACTGATGAGATCAAGACAGTGCTCTCAACTGCGTTTACCCCCACCCTCAACCAATATGAGCCTCCATTTCCCACTCCACCTCCTCCTCCTCTCAGGATGCGCTTACCCTGCAGCTGCTGTGACTAGTCCTTAGTGGCTCTGTACCTTTGCTTTGGCTCCACATTCCAGCACAGAGGCAAGAAAAGCCTCCACTGTGGCCTGAGATTGGATGGAGTGGGTGCATTTGGTCTCACTCATCTTTCCCTGGCAAGAAAAATTATGTCTGACAAGGTCACCAGAGATCACTGCCACACAATGATGATAGAAGATTGAACAGAAATGGAGCTTTTCCATGCTTACATACCTTGGTACTAACAAGCTTCTGCACTGTGACGAGGAGTGACAGCTTAACCACAGGTAAACAGTAGGGTTTAGGATCCTTTTGATATATCATTTAGGCACAGTGGTGAAAGAAAATGTGATATTCATGCCTAAACCTAACAGATAAAAAGCCATATTAAGGGTTATTATCTCACTATATGTGTGAGCCCTTTGCTACCCCCACATGGCTAACAGTAAACAAGTCTGGGGCAATGGAAGCCAAGCACTGATGCCCAGCGACAGGCTGTGAGCGAGGGTGGCAGAGGGGGTTACGGCTGATGTGAAGGCCAGGCAGGGCTGCTGTCTGTGGCAGTTAAAGCAGCTGGGCCTCAGAGCCAAGCACAGGGTCAGAGCTAGGCCACGCTGGTGGGCTTGCCTGCACAACCACTGTCAGAAACATGACGTGGGGTTTGCTGTCGGCCCTTTCTTACGGGCCCTGACAAACCCCCAACCACTATTTTCACATAACAGTCTCGTCATATAAAGCCAGCTGTGAGTTAAACAGACCTAGCAGTTTCCAACTGCTGTTGTCGACCAGCCCAGTGTGGTGTTACTCGATGGGCTCACTGTGAAGCTGATGTGATGTAGAGGCCGGTAGGGACATAATTAGCAAAGCTTAATGTGGTTTAATGTTTGGCAATAGTGTATCCTAAGGCTATAGGCGAGCGCCTGTATAAAGTCGGGAGGAAATTCTTCAAGTAGTTCATTTTAACTGCGGAGTCGTGAAGCTCCCAGCACTTTAATAGCCTTAGTATATAGACCTCTGAAGGTAGCATAAAGGAGATATTCAAAGTGTAGTCTGTGCAAACCGAGGGGATTTGACAGTGCTGCAGGAAATAGACAATTTATTATCAGCAACAGAGCCTAGGTAGTGGATTATCTATAAAACATTCATGGTTCTCCCTCAGTGGCAAGGAGCCATAAAACTTCCCAAATGAGGGACTTGTTAATTTACTTGTTAAAGCAAATTAAAAATTTATAAGCGCTTTTAGGTAAATGAGATCCTCTTTCATTGCTGCCCTAGTGGGATTCTCTCTGCCGGATCCTGCGAGGACAGGTTAGCTGTTGTGAAAGCCGCAGAAGAACAATAAAAGCCGTTAAATTGTTCCAGGTTTTATTACCGCCGAGCTCTGCAGCTGCTGTTGCGCGTAACTAAGGGAAACCAGGAGCTGATGGCTACAGAATTCCACTGAGGCCGGTAGAAAACTGAGCCCAGTCCTCTGTCTGTTTTTCTTTTTTGTGGGATGAGAGATGGAGGTGGGGGGTGGAGTTGCTGGGGCAGGTCGGTTGTGTATGGCTCTGTTTAAAAAGGCCTTTGTGGTTAGAAATGTTAGCAGGCCTACTTTTGTGCTTGATTGCATTGAGTCTGTAGTGCAGCCCTTGAGAATAGGTCAGTGCACTTGTAAAATTCCACTATGGCAATGGTGAGCACTTTTCAGTAAGTGAGAAAATAATTGACTCCACATGTTTAAGACAATGTTGTAATAGCTGTTTTAGTGTTCTTTCCAGGGTAACGCTGTTAAATATTTCAGCATTTACATAGGGATTGTACGTTATTGCAATACTCTGAATGACTTTTATCTGTAACTTGTCACTGACAAGGCATTCAATAGAGATTTTTGTGTCTTTTTAGAGATTTTTGTATGCTAAAGACCAAGATTTGTTCTTTGGCAGACATCATTAAGACACACAGCTGTAATTGCATTAATTTATTTCAGTCTGACCTTTTAATGAACTTGTTGAAAAGCAAGGTCTTCCAGCTATTCCCTCTGTTTGGGAGACCCCGATTTAAATTTGGCTGGGAGTGTTGAGGCGGAGTTCAACCCCCATTCCATTATCTTGAACAATAAATACATTTTTATGATTCTTGATTTTTATTAATTCAATAACTTGGAAATGCAAATTGGCCTGATTCTGTTACAATAAGCTAGCTGGCGAGCTCAAAGTGAAGTTAAGCAGTTGAGCCAGCAGCAAGGCATGAGCAGAAGCATCCAGCCAATCTAGATAATGCACACTGGTTTCATCATTTAACACAGAGACATATTAATTTCTGTGTGTATTTTAAAATTATAGAATGTAAATGAACTGTCTTTTAATGTAATTATTACAGAGACTCTCTCATATTAAACCACGCATAAACGTATTCTGTCATCCTTTAGAATAGAATAGAATATACTTTAGTGTCCCATTAGGGAAATTTGTGATGGATTCAAAGTGCTGACACAGTAGCTGCCTCCACAAAATAAATAAAGCAACACTAAAGTAAAAAAAAAACATAATTTATACACTGAGTATTTTGCACAAATCCATAAAAATAAAACACAGATAGATAGATAGATAGATAGATAGATAGATAGATAGATAGATAGATAGATAGATAGATAGATGTTTTAAAAAAGCACACCATTAAGCCATTGCACACTACCTGCAACCTTGTACTGTATTGCAAAACCCATAGCAGCCTAACACCATCATTGTGGTTGCATGTGATAAATCAGTAACAGTAGAAAGCTGGTCTTCCAGCACACTGTCACAGTCAGTGCAGAGGTTTCTTAACACAGGGCAGACGTTCTTATTGTTTATGTACAGTCTGTCAAACGATATCCATTCTAATGTTAAACATCTGTAAACTGTTTTTGATGGAAAACCAGACCTTCTCTGCCACAACTGATTATGACACACTCACCCCGATACTTCTTGTTTTGCTTCTACATCAGAATTATTAACAGTCATACATTGCTTATCCAATCAAATTGTTATTCAGTGGTGTTGCTTTTTTTGTTATTAGAGGTGGCATATTTTCGAAGTCTGAATTTCATTCTGGAAAATGGTATAATCGCTGATAGTACCACTGCAGCAATAATGATAATATAGTTATACACAGATATCAAATTAAAACAGACATTCAACATAGTGTGCCTGCTTTCCACTACACTATATGGACTAAAGTATTGGGTCACACCTTCTAAATACTAAATTGTGGTGTTTCATTCATGCCACAGGTCTATAAAATCAAGCACCTAGGCATGCGGTCTGCCTTTCCAAATGTTTGTAAAATAAATAAATACATGAGTTGCTCTAAAAAGCTCACTGAATTCCTGCATGGTGCTGTAATAGGATGCCACTGTTGCAACAAGTCAATTTGTGAGTTTTCTTCCCTCCTAGATATTCCATAGTGTAAGTGGTGCTATTGCAAAGTGGAACCACAGCAATGCAGCCACCCAG
Source organism: Etroplus canarensis (assembly GCA_015106775.1). Lineage (NCBI taxonomy): Eukaryota > Metazoa > Chordata > Actinopteri > Cichliformes > Cichlidae > Etroplus > Etroplus canarensis. The sequence continues at coordinate 10,378 of VUQH01015400.1, forward strand.
TGGCAGACCATGTGAAGTTACAGAGCGAGGTTGTGTGTGTGTGTTGTGTGACGCTCTGCTAACTCATAACTGCACAGTTTGAAACCTCCTGTGGCATTAACATCAGCACAAAAGCTGTGTGCTGGTAGCTTCATGACATGGCTTTTCATGGATGAGCAGTTGCATGCAAGTACATTGCCAAGCATCAGATGGAATGCTGTGCAACACACTGCCACCAGACTCTGGAGCAGTGGAAACGTGTTCTGTGAAATGACAAATCATGCTTCACTTTCTAGCAGTGTGATGGATGAGTTTTGGGTTTGGCAAATGGGACAACACCATGGTGTTGTTTTTTGAGACTAGCTGGGGCCCCTTATTTCCAGTGAAGAGAAATCTTAATTCTTCAGCTTACCAAGCCATTTTGGACAAGTCTATGCATCTAAATATGTGGGAAGTTTGGGGAAGGTCTTTTCTGTTCCAGCACAACTGTGCCCCCAGTGCATAAATCAAGGTCCATAATGAATGAGTTTGGTGTGGAAAACTTCATTATTTCTCTTTATTTAACTGGGAAGTCCCACTGAGATCGGACTAACCCAGTGTTAATGCTTATGGATTTAGAATGGGATGTCGTAAAAGCTCCTGTAAGTGTAATGAGTATTTGTCCGTATAGTGTACCTTTCACTTGTGTGTGAACCTCTGTACTCAGACGTTACTGACTCGTTATTATTGTTTAAAGTTAAAGGATGTTCAGTCACCACTGAAATATTCAGGTGAGGCTGGGCTGTAGCAGTCTGAATAGGTCCTTGGCACCTAAGTAGAAGTGCCAGCATGTTTTCACTTCTTCCTTTATATGTAGCAAATGTAAAATAATTTCTCATAACTTGCAGGCTAAACCACACTGAGATATCGCTGATTGAAAACAGTTGTTGATTCTCTACTTGAGTAAATTCGGTTCTGTAAAAGAGACTCGGAAAAAAACAACTTTATCCCCTAACACAGAACAGATTGCAGGAAAACAAGACCTCACTGGGTGGAAATTAATGGCAGATGCACTTACTAGTAGTTTAAATGTTTCATTAGATGCTAATGTCTTGCTGTGTCTTTAATTGTTGTGAAATTAGCCTCTGGAATATTAATACCATCTGTTTGTTATCTTCCTGTAGGGCTGGTTCTTACCCAGAATGAGCAGATAAAGTAAGGTCATTAAATACATGCACCCATATGCCTCAACCTACGTCTTAATTAATGGATTTATGTTGTTGTGTCTGTACGGGATACCAGTCTGAGCATCTGCATGTGTGCATCTCATACCTTTAGGTTGCTGCTAAATGCAGTGAAGTCCAGTGGTCTTCATTAGAGAAGATTTAACAGTGAAGTTAACTTTAAAAGCCTGTAAACACATATAGAAAATGACTTGAAAGCTGTAACAAGTGGGAGTGTTCAGATCAGCACAGATTGGGTCACAGAGACAGCCCCCGCACCCGCACACATGGGTTTCTCATTTAGATTTATCATCAGACAGCAGGTCATTAAATTTCAGCTCCACTGTTTGATGGCACTGACCACCACTATTCCCTCCATTTGCTTAAGACATCCATTAATCACACCATAAAAAGAAATGAATCCATCATCTGAACCTCGAAAAGGGGAGCGCGGATGGAAAAAAAAACACAATTCTCTGAAGTAATTTAAGGGAGCTCAGGGGGAAATTAAAGGGAACAAGCTGAGGGATACATTTTCAAATAGCTGTGTAATCAGGACCTCAGCTAGTAATAGCGCTGAAAGATGAGGAGTTTTTTTTTTAATTTTTTTGAATGTCTTTATTAGATATGTTCTGCAGACATTACACACAGTTAAATATGTGTAAGATTTCTGATTTCATGGAGTACTTTCTCTCTGATAAGCCAAAATACAGATGGTGTGATTATGTGGTTTCATACCGACTCTGCAGTAAAGGTACAACGTTGATTAATAAAAGACAGATCTTTATATTCCCCCTCACACTTGCCTGATTATATTCCACTATGTGTTCGGTTTTTGGTAGCCAGTATTTGATGGAGGAATCAGCAGCAGCTTTCAGTAACTTGTACCTTTTTTTGTGTGTGTGCACATTCATAAATGCATGAGTGTGCTGGCGTGCTCTTCCCGGCGTTGTCAGCAGGGACACTGGCTGGTTAATAAATATCATAGGTCAACATGTTTTGATGAAGGAACTGTGGACTGGGGCATAAACACTATCCTTCGCCCTTTTTTCAAGGATCAGTTCACAGGCCAGGCTGGATGAGATATTATTCTCCTTTTCTCTGCAAAAATATCTGGTGTTCCCCTCAGACAAACTGGCATTTACAAGAAAAAGAGAAAATGTGCCCTGTGCTTTGTGAGAATAGAACGTGTTGGAGGTAATTAGTGCTATCACAGCACAGGGCATTGCTTTTTATGTGCATGTGCATAGGCCACTTTTGGGCTCTGTCTTCTCCCCAGCCTCGTCTCGGTGCTGTGACTACATAGACACATAGCCTCATGCACACATATTTAAAAACGTGCACGCACACACACAGTCAAACAGGCCCATCAGGCATTCCCAGTGCTGAGACTCTTATCAGGTTCAGCACTCTGGCGAATCCACCCGCCTTCTACCCATCATGCAATTCTCCTAAGGAATAGGATTCTTTTCACACGGCTAATGGCTACAGAAAAGGGAACATTTTCATTTTAATTATCTGCTCAGCTTGAGGGTTCTTTTGGTATTCCCACACCTTGTGCCCTTTCATCACGCTAAATGATGGCCGATACCTGAAAGCAGAATAGTGGAAAAAAAAAATTATACTGTTGCTTTTTCCCTTTCCTCCTGTGCAGGAGAGAAGCGAGAGTTCCCCAGTCTCCTAGTCCGAATCCTGTGTGTGCAGCACTTCTCTCTGCTTTTCCTATAAGGTGGCAGAGCAGCCGCTTACTATGCTGTCCCATGAAGCCAGCTTTTTATTTACTTTGAAATGAAATGCGCGGCATTTGTCTCGTGAAGAAGAAGCAGCGTGCACATCAATCGCAGTCTTGAACAGGGAGCGTAGACCCCACCTCTTTGCACTCTGCTTTGTACTCCCAAGAGCCTTTTATTGTTCTCCAGTTTTTTTTTTGAAGGGTCTCAGATGCTCGCGGATTGGCACGCTGTCCTCTTTATTCTCGTCATTTTGCCGCATCTTGAACAGAGTGTCTAGAGGATGACACTTACTGAGCTCCTGCTGCCTCAGCATGTGGTGTCTGCTTGGAAAGGATGGTGGCTCCATTTGAAGGTTCTGGTGGGGTCTTTGTCCCTGTTCTCTATTTCGTGGGCTGAGAGGAGTTTCATACTGTGAGATCAGATGGCGCCTATCTTTGGCAAGCAGAGTGATGGCCACTGAATAGGCTCAGAAACATGACAGATTTACAGAGACAGCGCTGCAGCTCCTGCCAGTTCTCACATATTCATGAACCAATTTCTGTGGGATGCCTTCCCTAGCCAGCGCTATCCGTGTACAGCTATAAACTGCACTGTTAACAGTTTTGCTCCATGTATTAACCCTTGGTCTCTTTGTGTGTTGATAGCTGAAACCAGGGAAGAACAACTGTAAGGACAGCGACAGTGAGAGTGTAAGCGAAGGGTCCAAGCCTTCCATCAGGAGCAGCTCCAGAGACAGACTGACAGATGTGAGTACATTAACAAACAAGCTCGCTGCTTGACAGCTCACTACTTCAGTGGTAGCTTAAAGTTTCAACTGTTCACAGGATGCCATCTTCTAATAAAGTCAAAGTCACTTGTAAGTAACTTAAGGGCCTTCAGCATTTTATATTCTTGCATTCAGTGTATTTAACACGTGTTCAGCATGGATACATTAATGAGAAACAGAAGTCTGAGAAAATATTTGACCAACCAACTGCAGATGAGTTTGTATTTAAGATCCTTATTTGGAGACTTAGTTGTTCAGCAAATTAAAATCAGTAGTGTGTAACAGTTCAATTCAAAACAACCAGCATTTAAGACTGAGAAAGACATTGAGGTCTGGCAGCCCTGAAACAATCTTGAAGCAACTGATTCATTAGAGTAACAAGCACTTAAATTATGGAAATTAGCTAAGAAAATGCGCATCTACTGTAATCTAAAAAAGCCCTAACTTTGCCACAAAGGCTTTTATTGTTTAGATGACATTTATCAACTGTCTACTGATAACATTTAAAATATCTGCAGTCCTGTAAAAAAGGAAGTACGCCTTCTTTCATTTCTATGGTTTTATGTATGAGGACATATTAAATCATCTGGTCCTCAGCAAAATGAGTTAAATACAACAACACGTCACATACTACATCATGTTATTATTTATTAAAAAACAAACTGAAACTGCAGAAGCAGTGTGTGAAAAACTAAGTACACCCATACTGCTTCCTTAGGAGTTAATAGGGTAAGCAGTAGCCAGGTGCTGCTAATTAAATGCACTTGATTAATTGATCATCAGCCTGTGTGAGCACCTCTTCAAAAGCAGACGTTTTGGCAGTTTGCTGGTGTGCATACAGGTGTGTGTTAACACAACGCCAAGGAGGAGAGACATCAGCAAGGAATCTTAGAGAAGCAACTATTGCTGCCCATCAATCTAGGAAGGGTTATAAGGCCATTTCCAAACAATTTGAAGTCCATCATTCTGCAGTGAGAAAGATTATTCACAAGTGGAAAACATTCAAGACTGTTAACAATCTTCCCAGGAGTGGACAGACCAGCAAATTCACCCCAGTGTCAGAGTGTGCAATGCTCAGACAAACTACAGATATTTCAAAGAGCTACTTCTCAGACTCCACAGGCCTTAGTTGGCATGTTAAATGTTAAAGTTCAGGAAAAGGTTCTTCTCTCTAAAAAGAACATAGCAGCACAGCTTATGTTTGTGATGTTGCATCTGAACAAACAGCAATACTTCTGGAGCAATGTCCTTTGGACAGACAAAACGAAAGTGGAGCTGTTCGACCATAATGCACAGCACAACGTTTGGTGAAAACCAAACAGCATATCAGCGCAACAACTTCATATCAGCTTTCAAGCACGGTGGTGGAGGGGTGATGATTTGAACGTGTTTTGCAGCCACTGGACCTGGACACCTTGGAGTCATTCAGTCGACCATGAACTCCTCTGTGTACCAAAGTATTCCAGAGTCAAATGTGAGGTTGTTTGTCTGACGGCTAAAGCTTGGTCAAATTGGGTCATGCAACAGGACAACGATCTCAAGTACAGCAGCAAATCAAACAGATGACTGATAAAGAAAAGAACCAAGGTGTTGCGATGGCCCAGTCAAAGTCAAGACCTCAACCTGATTGAAATGTTGTGGATACATGAATGTCCACAAACTTACTACATTATAAAGAAGAGTGGGCCAAAAGTCCTCCAGTGATGTAAAAGACTGATAAAGTCCTACAGAAAACCAATACTTTCAGTTATTGCTGCTAAAGGTGGTTCTACAAGCTATTGAATCATGGGTGTACTTAGTTTTTCAGATCAGAAGAAATCAAAAATGTTTTACATAAGGAAATAAAAATAATTCAACAGTTGAACTATGTGTTGCCTTGCATGTACAGTGTGTCGCTCAAAGGGAAGGGAGTGCTGTGATTAACCAGCTTTGTCAGGATGTATTTGGTTTTGAACAATTAAGATTCTGTTTCAGTGGATCACTTCGTGGTCAGTTTTAAACATCCTACAGTAAGTGCACTCTTGAAATACTACAGGTGAAGAGCTCTGTTTGCATTCTGCCATGAGAAAAAACACACTTTCTCTCCTGGATGTTATTTATGACAGCTACAAAAAAAGGTCCATGTTCATTGCAGAGGAGCTGAAGGCGAGTATAAATTGACAAAAAAGCGCAGCTGTGTGTCCCTTCACCCTGTGTGACATATTCCAAGATGTAAAGCGAGCAGTCTCAGGGGACCTTGCTGCCAGACACCCACCCTTACTCTTTGATTTGTGTGGAGAATCTACAGCGAAGCGATCAGATATCTGGCCATAATTAAAGCTGTCAGTAGGGAGGCGAGCTACTCTTTGAGAAAGACATGGCCGAACAACTGAAGCAAAACTGATTCTGCATGTAGCTTTACAGTGCTTGACTGGGCATGAAATGAAATAAGTAATTTGATGTTGACAACAGAAATTGAAGTGATACTTGCTGATTTCTGCCTGCACTGTGGTGACAATGCTACGGAGTAAAGGGACACATTTTGCTTAAACAATGGAGTGTTTAAATCTGCTAACTTATGGATGACTGATATCCCTGTGGATGACGTGTAAAGAACAAGAAAACAATTTGTTATCTTTTGGCGCTATCTCTAGTAACGAAATGCCACGCCATATGAAAAGACAACTTGCCAGTTGCTAGATGAATGCCAGTTTAATTATGTAATGGTTCATACTCAAGTTTTGGTTTAATCGCCACAAGTTTTCCTCTGATTGTGCCGAGCTGTAGACTATAAATTATTTTTATGCTCTTATCTTAGTTATAAAATTTTCCAGAGTAATACATACTATTGTATGGTATAAAAAGTCAATACTGGTATTAGTAGTTAAAGAAGTTGGCAGAACTGATGTTGCTGAGCAGATTTTTTTATAAATAATTGCATTTAGTTTTGTATTTGCATTGGACACAGTTAGTTTTTATGATAAGGGGACCATCAGGAATCCATTAAAATACTACATTCTATTATTCTGTGTTGGAGAAACCTCCACTCATTATAGCTCATTAAATCAGTCTTTCCAGTAGAATCTGACTTGACCTCATTGTCAACTACTTTCCACCATTCAGACTGCATCCCTGTCATGACTGTGGTGGACTATGGCTTGTTACATACTAATGAAGCAGATTTCAAGAGTTACATCATGTTATGGTCCACCTGTGTGTATTCAGTGACTTCTGTGAGCCTGCAAAAGACTGCTCCAGTGTAGCCTTACCTTTATGAAATCAACCTCTTAAATGAATAGGTTTAAAGGTGTCAGCTGCATGTATTTTGGAATGATTTTATGGGTACTATCAAAAACTCAAAATTATGTTCCCAGTTCCATTTTTTTATTGGGTCTTCTCACATAGAAGCCATCTGCTTTCCCCACTTCCAACTATTTCCCAGAAAGCATCTATCACTCTCGCTCTATAATCACCACTTCCGCCTAAACTGGCATTTCAGCCTCTTGGTACACTCAAGAGAATAGAAGGAGCAGCTGCCCTGGTTCCCCCCCTGCTTCATCTGGTCAAGACACCCCACAGGAGACTGAGCGTGTCTTCAGAAGGGCTGCTGAAAGCTGGGCTGCACGAAGACAGACTTTTAGACCCCCATGTCACTTTAGATGGTCACACTGTGTAGGGCCTTCATCTCCTGTCCCCACAGGCTTCTGAACAAGTCCCCTCCAGCCATGCTGTAAAAACCCACTTCACACATTGCAAGAGGTGCAAGCCGGTGCTTTTGCAGCAGCGCTCTCCATCCTTGACTAGAAGAAGGAAAAATGGAGAGAATACAAAAAGTATAAAACTCCTTTGCCTTACTCTGACATTCTATTAATTTTGTTAGTTGTAAAATTATGTAATATGGTAAATGAAATGTGAAATAATTCAGTTACAAATGAAGCCAGATCAGTGCACAGGTGATTGTTGAAAGTATGCGGTGTCTCCGGTGCTGCAGCAGTCCACATGCTTGTTATGCTGAAATGAAACTATATTGCTCGTGCCAGTGCACAGTGAAACTAGACTGCTTGTGTGGTTCAGCTGCACAGAGATGCTCCTTTGCACTCTAAAAACAAAGAGAAAGCATCTAAGTCACTTGTTAGTATCAGAGAGCAGTGTGAGACATGCGCTAGCTTTGACCCCAACTGTTCATTAGACCAACAGTTCGCTAATGGTATTTGCTGTAGCACTCCCTTCCCCTCATGGAGGGACTTCGCTCCGATGAAGCAGATGAACTGAGTTTGCCGACCTGGCACTGGCTGGCAGGGAGATAGAGGCCGGAGGAGGTCAGGCCTGGCAGCCTCTACTCTCCCGCTCGCCTTCCCTCCTCGCTCCATCCTGCCAGCTCATTAAGGCCTACAAATGGCACATCAGCTCGGCTGTGTTTGCCTCAACCCCAAACCCCAGCTAAATTGGCAGGCTTAGCCGCGTTTGCTCTGAAGCTCCGGGTTCCCTTTTGGGTTTGTTTGAAGCCGACATGGCAGCCACCCCCCACATCCCCCACCACACCCCACCCCTTCAGTCTGGGTGGCAGGCATTCAGGCAGGCAGCAGTCCTGAGCAGAGGGAGTTTGCTGGATCAGGGAGGGCAGGGAGCTCTGGATGAATCACTCCCGTTTAGTCTCTGCGGCAAGGGGTGAAATGCCATCATTACCCGGCTGCCTATCAAATAAATTGGCAATTACGGGCCTGGGATTGCGAGTAAACAGCATGTTACTCCTTTTTTTTCCACCCAAGGCTCTTGATGAGAGGCGGGTGCAATAGAGAGAAGTTCCGCAGTACTGGGTCAGAGCCCGCCAGTCAGTGTTAGCCAGCTTGATGAGAGGCACAAGAGGGAGGCTATAATGAATGCACCTCTATATATCAGTGGCCATTTTTATAGTCAGCCAAGTTTCCTATTGTGTCCTGCCTCCGCTGCTCTCCTGAGTAAATTCTGCCTGTCAAATTGAAACAGAAGCGATGCTATCCAAGTTTTCTCTACAACACCTTTAAATGGTGTACATGGTGGAATACTTTGCTGTAACATAGGGAAGTGATTTGTGCATTGGCCTGGATAGACAGTCTGTAACACTATGATTGATAGACGAGTTTACATGCTGGTCGTTCTGACTGAAATGAAAATGTGAAAAATTGTGGTTTCTTGAAATCTATACTTGTATGCCCTGGCTCCTCTCAGACTTGAAGGTTTTCTTTAAGTGAGGTCTTTGAAAGTTGTTTTGTAATGAAACATCTGGAAGCGATATTGTTAAAAGTCAAGCAAATAGTCTTCCCTTGCTTTTGAAGTGGTTTCAGTCCAAACATAGCTGAAGTCTCTCTTACGGCTAGTAAAACTGAGCTCAGTTATTACTGGCTTTGCGATGAAAACCCAACGGCCTGTTCAGAATCCTGTGTGCATGTGGTTAAACCATTTCAAATGCTCAAATTACAGCTTTTGGAAACTGATTAATGTCATAAAGTGTACTTGTTGTTGTAAAGATCACTATTATGATTAAATTTGTTGGAGTGTACCAGGACTGCACATAACATTTTGTCCTTGACCTCGGAGTACAGTCGTTTCCATAAGCTTCTTGTCTAAACTGAATCTCACTGACCAATTGAACTGCTTATGTAATGTGACCAGAACAGTTTGCATTACACTATGTCCATCCCGCCTCCTCAGTACATTCTCCAATTATTTCCTGACACTCTGATGTAAATGAGGTCACAGTCCCCCTACATGTCCAGATATGCTGGCCAATTTGCTCCGACACAGAACTTGTAATTGCTTGCATCAATTATCTCTCTCTCTCTCTCTCTCTCTCTTTTTCTGCCTCTCGATAATTTGAAATGTTTCTTATTAGAGACAAGCATTTAGATATGGAAGTTGGAATGTTGTACCTATAATTAGCTCATTATCCTGGGATCGTACTCTCTGTTGAGGCTTCAATGTGTGCATACTGACGCTGTGAAATGAGCAGCACATGCGGTGCAGGGACTACATGTCTTTTTGACTTTAGTATGGTATTTCAGTAGACAAAAGACAATATGAATATAGGCACTGTATTGAACCCCAAAAGACAAAAATAACATTATGTTGCTGTAAATGACAACTGGATGGTCCTAGCGGCATACTGGTTACCACTACAAAAACACTTATAAAAGTACACTGGGTTAGGGTTAGGTGACGTGATGAGGGTTAGGTGACATGATGACATCTTCACTCAGGCACTCCATATCGATGGGCAAAAAGAAAATACTTTAGTGTTAATTTAAAATAAGTTGGTGTTTTTTAGGACATTGACTATGTAAAAATTGAAAGCAGTTTTTATTCCAGCTTTTTATTTAATACTTTGAACAACAGAGCTTGGGTGCCTGAAAATTTGAAGTGACTGATAGAAACTAATTCACTTCAGTTATAATTCATTTTTATAACCCCGATTTACTACAAAACAATCCTCAAGGTGATTTATACTGTAAAGATCCTACAATATTAGAGAGAATTCCCCAACAATCAAACAATATATGAGCAAGCGCTTGGTGATGGTGGGAAGGAAGAACTCTGTTTTAACAGGAAGACACCCCCAGCAGAACCAGGCGTAGGGAGGACCAGCCATATGAGAGCATAAAAAATGAGAGCATAGAGGGGCAACAATAACACAGTCTGTGGGAGACAGAAGAGGCTCGAGTGTGTTTTACCATCAAATCTAAATATTATCTGCTCTGTTAATAATATGCAAAATAATTTAAAGTTGACACATTCAACAGGATGACTCTTCTGTTCATGTCATGTGAGTTTCTGTTAATATTAAAAGATCACTTGCAGCCGATGTGTAAGGTCCTGTGTGCTAGAGAAGACTTCATGTACACTATGAGAGTCTTCCTCCTGATTTTTCTTATTTATTATACACATCTTGCCAGAGGATCCAGACGTAAGATCACTTGATTTGCCTACTTCAGCATCAACCTGATGAATAGGCTGTCTCCCAGGAAGTGCCCAGACATGCTTATTACCACCGCTGGCGCTCCAAATCAAGCCTCTCTTTCTCTTCTCTTTATTGTTCTTTCCCGTTTTCCTTCCTATTGCCTGCAGTCAAGTTGTCAGGAGCAGATTATGACACTTTGTGACATGGCAGTCTGGCAAAATTATAATGCGCCTCCATCGCCCTGCCAGTTCCCAACAGCCGAATGTCCGTCAGGGACCTATGAGTGGTACTGCTGGATGGCTTGTCTCTGCAAGTGCTGAGGGCACAACAGCCTCTCGGCCTACATTCCCAAGAGTTAAGCACGGCCACATCTACATTCCAGAAATATAATTAGAACAAGAGACGCAAAATGTGATTGTCTGTTGTGACCTCTGAGCAGCCCTCAGGTTGAGAATACATGCCACCACTTCTTCTCCAGAGGCCTCGAAAGAAAAAAAAAGAAAAATCTGAACATTGTGACCTTTACTGTAGTTATATTACTGCGCAGTCAGTAAAGTAAGGCTTTTTAATTGTTGAAACTGATATGGAGAGATGTTGGTGTGGTAAGAACTGATGGCTTATCCTGACTGAATGCAGCCTTTCACTGCTGTGGATGATAAATCTATTCTCATGGAAGATTAATGGACTGGAGAAGTGGTGTTGAATGTCATTGTTGAAGGTTGAAAGTATTGAGCGCCTGAATCCTATCCATATGTTTTCAGGAATGACATAAATAGGCTCAGCCGGAATCCATTTTGACTTATCAAGCTTAAACCAGTGCCAGAGCCATGCGATACTTGCCAAGAATTCAAGCTCTGAGGCTTCCAATAACAAATCCTATTCCACATAATTTGAACTGAAATTGGCTATGGCTATGCACTGCCACCCTGTTTTTGCTTTTGCAGTGCATCCCGCTGCTCTTGGCTACATATTACTTCCGCATTCCCTGTAACCCGACCCTGTAGCCCCAATTTTTTATGTCATACCAAGCTCTGGTGAGGGAGTCTCTCCTCTCTTTGTTCCAGCCTTTTCAGTGTGGAGGCTGTTCCGGTGGGGTAAGTTGAATAAGTGGAGCCCGGAGGAATCTCTACAAAGGTCTCACTCTGATTGGATGCATGCAGAGCCCAAGGAGAGAGCGCCGGTTGCCATAGCAATGAGAGCAATGTAGGAACTGGCTGCATGAAGGAGAAAGGGGAAGTGGTGCTTTCTTTTGTGATGGGAGGTTTTCATCGACTGGCATTCCTCTTTATAAACACACACCGGCCAACACGCATGCAAACACAAATATGCAAAGGCCCACAAACAGCACTACATGCACCTTTTTACCCCCCAAGGAGAAGCTGATCAAGAGTGCATACTTAAATCACAATGGCCTGGTAGGGGTGTGCTCGCGCCCAAGCTGGGAACCAGAGAAAACACAATCAGACGCACCAGGAGTCCAGAACCATCTCTCCCTCATAAACATGATGACTGGCCATTCGTGCTACATATCGCTTACCTCCCCTGTGCCAATAAATCATCCTGCCCTCTCTTCTGGCTCATTACAGCCACTATAAACAAAGATGTGATGAAAATATCTCCCTGTTTTTTGTGTGCTTTTGCTTTTATCTGACTTGAATTGTTGAATTCCTTCTTAACCCATAGTATGTCTTTTGATGGGCAAAAGGAGATTCTGAATGGGGGTTACATAGGTTGGTTTACCACTTCAATAACATTGTGCAGTCTGCCGTATCTATAGGCTGAATTAAATGTATATGTAAGTTACCTAGTGATATAGCTAAAAATATTAATGTTAATGACTTCTTCTTATCTGTACAAGTCATTTTAAATTACTTTTATTTTCTCTTTACATATTGAATCTACATAGCCTATTCAAGATGGAATACTATTCAGAAAGGGTTTGTCAGGGCTGTATGTGCAAAAAAGTTCCATTAATAACATTTTCATCGTTTTACATATTGTACATATTGTAAACTTCTGTAAAGAAGTGACTTTGTAAATATAGCCGATCAAATCAAGTTTTATTGTCATATACACAGTAAGGAAACATGTATCCCTGTGCAACGATATTCTTACTTTGCTGCCTACAATGAATGTCATTAATATAATATCTACATCTAATGTAGTAATATACAACTTGCAATACAGTTGCATTAAGAACAGTTTGAGAGCAACATGTAATAATAGAAGTAAAAAAATATTAAACTGTGAAACACTGTACATATGTGCAGAAAGCAGTGGCAGTAGGTGTGCAGTTGTGCATGGCAACTGAACACGTATTAGTATACAGTAAGACAATTAAGAGGGCAGCATGTGACAGATACAGTAGAAATGTAAACATAACTATAAATGTATGCACATATTTTGCAGAAGGCATTGAGTGTGCAAAATTATGCATGGCAACTGAAAATGTAACAGTGTACAAGATGTACAAATGAGGCAGTGTGTTGGTTCATACTTGGGTTGTTTTTGGTAAAACCTGTGTTTTGCAATCCTTTGAATTGGTAAGATTTCTGTTTGACATGTGTTTGTTGAACTACAGCTTCTAAATACAATGGTTTAGATGAATACTGCAGAGACAAACTGGCCAAAGCTGGCCAAAGGAAAGAAATCTGTTCATACCAAAAATCCCTGTCACAAATAAATTAAAAGCCTTATAATCTTCAAACTACATATACCAGACTCAGAGAATAACACAAAATGAGTAATGGCATCATTTTAAGTCCGTTGGAAGACAAAAAGTCTCAATTAAACTCTTCTGATTAAATCATCAAATTGTATAAATGAGTTCTCTGGTTTTCAGTTCCTGGTTGTCCAATTTGATTTTGACGAAAGGGGTAAATACAGGTTGGTAAAGCTGTTTTCTTTACAGCACGTCCAACAATGCAACAGTTACTTTGGCAGTTGTGTCTGTTATGGGCAGTGTAAAATGTGTCATTTTGAAAAGAAAAAAGGATTACAAGAATAAATTCTTAAACAATTTCTTTCAGTTGTGTGTTGTCCAAAAGAAAATGGACCACAGCAGATAAGTACTTTAAACTATAGACAAGACAAGAACAGAAGAATTATGGTGTATTATCTGGATGCATTTTGCTAATATTATGTTTTGCATGTGCACCGAAACCACAATTTTCTTTGTGACAGGCTGTGTTTTACAATACTGTGTGCATCAGAGCCATTCTTCATCCCTTGTGCCAGAGAAGGGCTTGTTCTCTTATTGAAGACCTCTGTGACTGACAGCATTACTGTCAGGCATTGGATGTCACTCCATTTCTATTTCCGAAGCAGTGCAATTTCCCTCAAACCACAAAACAACAGTGCCAACAACAAATAAGTAAATAGATGCTGTAGATAGATGGACAGACACATAGATATACCAGGAAAGACGGAGAGATAGTGCCCCTGGAATTACAGTTGGAGAAGATTATTCCAGAGACATTATTTCCCTCAAGTCGTGGGCTTAAGTCAAATTTGGAAGAGAAATGAAATTGCCAGCAGTGAAAAACCAGACTAGGTAGGAGTTCATGAGCAGAGAAATAACATTTTCATTTGTTTCTGCCCCAGTGGGAGACGAGCAGCCTTTCAGTAAATAGAGACAGCTATGAGAAATGATTTTTTTGGTCGGTGGGATATTGTTTTAACGTGCACTTATCCATCTGCAATCTAGATGTCAGGCCCCAGGAATCCACAGAATGGCCATTCTACTGTTGTCTTTATGACACACAAGTGTTGGCCTCGTCTCTCCTCCAATTGTCTGTTAGTGTCCCATTTCCACCATAGATTCTGTCTTATATGTGGTCTTTTTTAAAACTCCTTTTGTTAAGAGCAACCAGCTGATGCTTCTCTTTGGAATTCAGCTTTTTTTTATATTGAGTTTTGCTGTGAACTGAAATGAAAAATTCTATCCTGGCTTCTGAGATAGTCATCTCTCTGTGCCCAACCTGGAGGTTGTGAATATAGCTACAGGATTGTTATTTGTTCCACAGCGATAATAATAAAAAATATGGTGCATTTTTACCAAAGATTGGCAAAAGGTATTGGTTTTAGAAGATTTATCCCTGTTTTGCATTGTTTTCCTCTTTGTTTGTGTCTTGTGTGTTTTGTAGTCCAGTTTGCCTGAGGTAACAATATGTCACAATCTACTCTTCCCTTGTTTGCAAGTTCTGCTTAACTTGTCACATGCACTTACACCATGTGTCTTTATGTTGACAAGCATTTGATTTCTTTGTCTTTTCATGATAGCAGTAATGTGATTTTTCACATTTCAGACAACAGTATAGATGTGCTTGGATAAATGGTCATGCTGTGTCATCTAGGTTAAGTGTTATCTTGTTTCAAAGAGATTTTCAGGGGATTATTAGGGGATTACTTCCACTTTCATAAACTGCAGCTGTCAGCTTTTGTTAGATGTCTGATCAGTGAATATGTTTCTATATACTATGACTCTCTGTTGAAGTTGTTTATATGGTGTATTACAATCTGTGATTGTTTGCAAAAGCAAAGCTTTGAGCCACAGCTGTCAAGAGTGATGTACTCCCAGGTGATTATGTCTACTTCCTGTCATCCATTATCAGCCTGCGCATGAAGCACTTGTCACATGGCACATTCTGATTATTATTGATATTGATACTGGAATTGAATAAATGAGCACAATAAGCAGATTAGGGTTTCCCAAGAGGCGTGCGTCACCTACTGCATTTGTTCCTGATGAGGCACGTCGATCGTTTTGAGAGACTTGTTTTCCCATTTCTGAACACATAGTCCATAAATAGAAAACATATATGAAGATTAATATGGTTGGCCATCTTAAATGGAACAGCCGCGGTCTCACAGTGAAGCAGGAATGAAATTGCACTTGAGCTTTTTGTTGAAAAATGTTTTGCATAATCACAATTTCACTCCACTTTGCATTGCATATGCATATCAGTCAATCCTGCCATGACAGATTTCAGATCCATGCCCTCAAGAGCACGATTTCTGCTCCAATAAAGTGACATGTCACATAAGAGATTTGTCTCCATATTTTTCCACCACAACTGCTGTGATTACCCCTTATGAGAGAATTTGCAAAATAATTTACAAACCAGGAGACTTGTCTTTTTTTTGTGATGTATGAAGCTTAAACTCCATAAAGGTTATGACCATGAAAGATTATATCCATTATTTATGTTTTTTGTAAACTCATGTAATGGGCATTACATATACGGTGAAAAGCTCTGCACAAAGTGACCGTGCATGAAAAAATGTGCATGTGGAGTTGCCCATATGTACTCAGAAGTGTACCTATCTAACGGTGCAGCTTGTTGTAGTGTACAAGTGTAAAATCTCTGGTAAACTAATTAAACAATCTGGGTCCGACTTGTTCGGAAAGAGTCACATCAGCTGTGTTTGGGTAGCAGTGAGGTCAGAGGGCAGGGAATGGGCACATAGTACAGGGGATTGGATGGGATTAACCTTGGCCTGCCCCTTTGGCTCCAGGCCCAGGCGGCCCAGGAAGAGTGGAATTAGCCAAGCCAGGCAGGGCCATCTGATTCCAAGCCCTCATCCAATTACTGCCTTATCTCTTGGCCAAATGAGATCAATGCATAGAGGGCCAGGAGACCTGGCAGCCTGGTGAAGGTGCGATAATCAGCAGTAGGGAGCATGGCACTTAACTCCCCTGTGTCCCTGAAAGAGCCAGAGCATGTGTTAGGAGCACCGCTCACTGCCATTAGTTCTTGGTGCGTGCTAGAGCCTGACCTACACTTTGCATAAGGACAACCTGGTGTAGTGCATTTAGGCATCTTGGCTTTTTGTGTTCAAGTGCTGCACTTAGGAAGGTGAATGATGTGCATAATTACAGTTTTGCCTCTTATCCTTGGTGAATCTACTCTGCAGATTACACTGGCTAAAAGGTGGTGATAGAGAGGGGGGAGTAATGCATAAGTGCTTTTTATACTTATTGCATATAAAAGACACTTTTAAGCGTTTTACTCTGCATGGCTAATAAAGTCCACTGTTATTTCTTCTGTCAATTAGGGGGAAAAACAAATGTTTGACGTTAGGTGGTGTAATTATGAAAATAATTAACCTGAGCACCATAAAAGCAGACAATTTTGCTCTCTACCAGCACTTCTTGAAATGAACTTGAACTCAGCTGAATGAGATTGTGATGTCTAAAGGCAGACCTCAGTTAAATAAAAGTTTTCTTTATGTAAAATTATTTTTACCCTGTTCTTATTTATGTCACCTTGTTCAGTAATTCCTTCCTTCTTTCCTTGTACCAAATGTACTAAAATGTACTAAAATACTGTAGCCTTTGAGTAAAAATGCAATTTTTAAAACTTAATTCTCTTTTTTTTATTTTATGTCTTTACAATGAGAAGTAGTTATATATGGAAATGTCAGATTTCAAAATGGATAATCAAATTGGAAGTTTTTGCTGAGTCTTTATATGAAGTAAAGCTCTTTATATTTATTCCTGATACTTCTGCCATACTAGTGATTGTATTGCACCACTGGTGTGTCCCATAGCCATCTGGAGGACCGTTCTGTGCCCACAATATGGCTGGTGAGGGAGCCATTCTGGTGAATTTATGTTTTACTCTTTCTTCTCATGCTTGTGTTCTGGGCATGCATATCCATTGGAGAGCAATACGTAGCTCTGAAAAAGTGCCTGTTCTCAGCTGTGGCCCTGCGATTGTACATCTACGTCTACCCTGCAGACCTCTCCCTCCCACCTGTCCCTGACTGCTCCTACTCTCTTCAGCCCAGTTAAATTAAAGTCCTCTTAAATTCACCGCAGCAGGCTGGCCACAGAGGGAAAGCTGGCATCACAGGGGCCCTCTGACAATCAGCACCCGGCTAGAAAGCACTAATGAGCGCTGGGAGGGGAGGAGACGGTGTTGGCGGCCTGCATAAAGACAGCAGCAGTGTTGGGAAGAATTGGAGGGGGTTGTTAGGGAGGGAGGCAGTAGGCTGGCATATTGCTGGGATGGGTCCGGCACAGCACTGACTAGATTAGCTTCCAGGGGGCAGAGCTGCAGTCAGTTTGGGAAAATATCACAGCCCATTAGTTAGGAGCAATGAAATGGAGTCAACTTCTGGGACTCCATTAGGCACGCTGCGCTTAGGCAGACAGCGTCCCTTGGTGTGATGTTGCTATTCTGGAAGGATTGAGCACAGAGATATAATTGGACTGGGGAAATCAAGCAAGTTTCAGTAGTCCTGGTGGGGCTCTCAGACAGAAAATGAGAACACAGGCCTTTGTATTTTCTCTCCCTGTTAGCTTTACAGGGTTTTGAAAAGCAGGAGAGAAAAGGCAGCCAGTGTTCTTGGTTTTTTTCTTTTTATTGCTCTTCTCTCCCTATGTCCTCCACTCTGCAGTGCCGTCTCTTAGTCTGCCCCTCCTTCTGTTTTGCTTATTGGATTTTATCATCTGCTTTAAATTCATTTTTTCTTTATTTGTGGCTCCAGCGCTGGCTAACCCTAAGCTAAACAATATGCATTTATTCATCCATGCTTTTCTCTAAGCATTGATGAGGCTGAGGATTGTGCTTGATAATAAACATGGCTTAGTCTAACACAGGCTGCTTGCTAAGCCTCGCAAGGCTGTTTACTGCAGATCAGTGCCAACTAACTCCATTACTTTGGAATATACAGTCCATGAAAGCACCACAAAGTATACCATATTTCCCTTCTCTCCTGATGTGACCTCTTTCCAGCAGTGATGTCTGGGTAGCTTGCTGACATTTTGGTTCCTTAGGCAGAGCTCAGATGTAGATAGAGCAGACAGGCCTCAGTGCTTCAGGTAATTGATGTGCAGTTTTTAGCACCATCCTGGGACATTTCCTTCCCTCCAATTTCTAGTGGGCATGCATCACTTGGTTTGCCCAAAACGCTTGATAAACTCTGTCCTAAATAAAGGACATTTTGCCAATTCTCCAAGTTAATATACTTCACAGTCGCAGTCCATCATGTTCTTCTCATGCTGTCAGTTTAGTGGTAGGTGAGTAATTAGATTGAGTCTCTCATGGTGTACTACTATTCGCTGCTTTATCAGCACATGTTTGCTGCCTTTAAGCTTCAAAGCAGTGACACGTTAGCCAGTGTATTAATGCTGTGATCATTAGGTATCCTGGTGTTGAATAAATATAGAATTTCACTGTTAAGCCCTTTATCAGGTATTTTCTTACCCAGTGTTCAAGGGATTGGCAGGAGATTACTCGAGATCTATCCATTTAGTCTAATTGGTTTTGTGATGGCTTGATGAGTCCATTTAGATTAGAAGGTCATAGGGATATATTCATTAAAACAAGGTCCAGACTGTTCAGTCCAACAAGCTGTTTTTTCTTCATAATAGTTTGAAGATAAAATGCAGCATTTAGTACTGAGGAGCAATAACATCGTATAAGTATGATTCACTGTGATACTGCTTGACAAAAGGACTGTGCTGCATCTCTTTGCCTTAGCTCTTTGTCATGCCTATTCGTAGAGTTATATGTCCATAACAGGAGAGTGTTGACATTTGTGCACCTCTCGGGAGCACATCACTGTGAATGTTATCAGCACCTTAAAGACAGCCCTCAGCCCCCATACATCTCTAGTAGGTGCTTTCAGCTGCTACCTCAAAGGGCACACCCCACCTCAACCTTCCACCCCTGACCTGTCTGGCAGCCTGAAGAAAGAGGCCCTGACAGCTCCTTTGATGGTTGGGGAAAGGTTGTAAAGAATAGGTGAAATGGAGGGTAAAAAGGGGGCTCTTCATTTGAAATGTCTGCACTGAGATCTAATCAGGTAGCCATGGCTGTGCCCCTTTTTAAAGTAGCACTGCGACATTACAGCTAGCAGTCTCTCTGGAGTCCAGGCCTCACAGGGCTTCTTATGTCATTCCCCTTCTCCCTCAATGAGTAACCCTCTGGAACACATCATCCACCTCAGCCCAAGCTCTGGATTTATTCCCCCCCGCAAAGCCGCCTTGACAGGTTTGTTATCTGTTCACCCGGTCGGCAAGCCCTGGAGAGTCGCAGCACTGGCAGTTAGGAAAGGGGAATGCTACAGGAGAAGCAGGGCAAGTAAATGTCAAGTGAACCGCCAGAGATGGATATTATAGCTTCTGGGGACCACAGACAGAGAAAGTGGGGGAGGTTGGAGAGTGAGAGGGAGAAATGGCCTGTATCTCCTGTATATTTTACTGCCTGCCTCTCTAGATGGCAGTCTTTGCCGAATTGTCGTTTTAATTTCCAGATAACCTAAGTCCTTCATTTATGTTCAGGTTGCAGTTATGACTTCAAAAAGGGCTCTTGCACACTGAGCCTACCACAAATGAACAAGGTGATAACAAATGCTGATTATCACTAAAAGATGTTAGAGGGGTGGATGGCGAATGCTATTTCCATGCCATAGCTGATTTCCTCAGTAAGGCACAAATAAGCTAAGCACTGTAAACCCATTTTGTTTCTTAGCTCATGCATCTTTGTAGACTAACTGAGAGAGGTAACTAACAGATCAGAAAAAGAAAAAAACATGGTACTCAGAGATTTCTGACAAGGACTCTGTGGGAGAGTTTTAGACCTTTTGCTATTTGGGAGCAAAGCTAGCAAACTTTTTTTCATTCCTTTAATCACTGGTGATTCTGTGTAGTTTTTATGTCGTGGTGACCAGCTGGCAAATGTCACCACTGAACCAGGCTGGCTGCTGAGTGGCAAGACTCACCAGTTCTAATCCATCCCTGCAATACAAATAGATATACAAATAGCAATAGCAATAACAAACTGCAATGTAACTAGTGCCCAGCTAGCTCAGTCAGTAGAGCATGACACTCTTAATCTCAGGGTCATCAGTTCGAGCCCCATGTTGGGCAATAAGATTTTTTTTTTTTTTTTATTGCTGTATATAGCCGCTGGGTTTTATATTTTATATTTATATTTTCTGTCTTGCTGTTTTATTTATTTTCTATTTACTAAATCTTACTTTCCTTTTACATGCTACACCAAGACCTACGAGTCAGCATTTCGTTCATCCTGCAATGGGTCGAATGACAAATAAAAAAGTCTAAGTCTAAGACATTCAAATGATAATTCCCTTTAAATTCTTCTGCAGTGTAGCATGGCTTTTATAACAAAGCACCAAATGTGTTGATATGAATATCTACTTATTTTTATTTTTCTCGCAGCAGAAGAGGGGGGGACAAACAATTAAAACATATTTGTAGTTTGTTACTTTACTTAAATTGAGTTTTCAGATATCTGTACTTTACTTTAGTAAGTAATTTCCTTGCAACTTTTTACTTGTACTGCCTAAATTTTAACGCAAATATTTCGACTTTCTACTCTTTAAATTTGCAAAACAGGCTCAGCACTTTAGGTTTAATGCATTTGAGGCGAAATACTGATTATTTTCATCACTGTGTGTTTTCCCGACATCAAACAGATTTGAACCCAAATGGAGGGAACAGTAACATACTAGTGTGCCCATCCTTGGTTCTTATTGCATGTTGCTGATGAAGAGGCAAAAAACATAATTTCTTCATAATTTATAGCACTAATTTCTGTTTAGGTGTGGAGTCAGTCATCTATCTACAATGTAGGCAACAGCACATGGAGCCTTTTTTTAATCTGGTTCATTTTTCTTTGTTGTGCACCTTTATGAAAATGACTATTACAAGTTGAAATAAATTTCCTGTTCAGCTGCATTAATATCATTTTGATATTTGTATGACATGAGGTTCAGTTAGCTTTGCACAAAAATACATAGCTAGTAGAAATATCCTTCAAAGAGCTACTTTTTACTTTTGTACTTTGAGTACATTTCAAGGTCTGTACTTTTTCCATGTTTACTTGAGTAAAGCCCCTGTCATACCTTTGACGATTTATCAAGCGTATGCCCACTTGAAAAAATCTATACGTTGGCGTACATCAATTGAGTTATTGGTAAGTTTTGTATAAGTTAGGTATGCCAGCATATGTCGTAGTAAAATTTTCAGCATGCACAAAATGTCCGTCGTTTGCCAGCGTACGGCTTATATGTCTCACATACAGTACGCGGACCATATGTTGCAGGTGTGTTATGCATATGTTGACTCAAATTACTCATAGGTCAAAATACGTCAAGATAATGTCTAGCGTACCCAAAATGTATTAATAACCTATGAATAACATGTTTTTAACCTATAAGTAACATATATCGAACTTACCTCCAATGCATATTGACGTTTGTAGACATATTTGATGTGTTCCAGTCGTACTGAACATGATTCTGTATGTGTGTATGTGCTGCGTTTAAGGGAAGTGGTATAAATGGGCTTCAAGTTGTGAATGCCATTTTTTCTTTTTTTTTTTAAATTTATTTATTTATTTTTTAAATTTTCTATATGTAATTTTTTTTCCTTTTTTCTTATTTTATCTGTTATTTATTTATTTATTTATTCCTTCCTTCCTTCCTTCCTTCCTTCCTTCCTTCCTTCCTTCCTAAACTATTAACTAGTCCAATTTCTTTGTGTTTATTCAGATTGAGGGATGATGCAAGGGTATACAGTTTGTGTGT
>VUQH01015403.1:2918-26829 GCA_015106775.1 Etroplus canarensis
GTCAGGGGGGCTTTGTGACAGAAGTGTAGCAGCAAGAGTGAAAGGGAAGGTTTACAAGACCATAGTGAGACCTGCTATGATGTGTGGTTTGGAGACGGTGGAAAAGATAGGAGACAGAGCTGGAGGTGGCAGAGTTAAAGATGCTGAGATTCTCACTGGGAGTGACCAGGATGGACAGGATTAGAAATGAGTACAATGGAGACAAAGTCAGAGAGGCAAGGCTGAGATGGTTTGGACATGTTCAGAGGAGGGATAGTGGATTTATTGGCCAAAGGATGTTGAGGATAGAGCTGCCAGGCAGGGGGAGAAGAGGAAGACCACAGAGAAGGTTGATGGATGTAGTGAAGGAGGATATGCAGAGGGTTGGTGTGAGGGAAGAGGATGCAATGGATAGGGTGACCCCTGTTAGGGATCGCTGTGGCGACCCCTAACAGCAGAAAGAAGAAAAATGCAGTCCTTTTTGTGACTTTAGAATCTAGAAACATTTGCTTAAATTTTGGGTTGTGTGGACTATACAGCAAAAAGAAACCCATCATCGACACAAAATTAATTCCCTCAGTACGTTTATGAATGATTAGTTTATACAGGTAGAATATAGGATAGATGGAACCCAAGGTGTGCACACATGTCACCTGCCTGTTTCTCCTTCAGTCTTTGTCAGCTGTAGTGAAAAACACTCTGCTCCAAGTATTGATTTGTGGTCTTTTTGGTGATGCTGGCAGATGTCAATTACTGACTGATCGTCCCTGTGGTCTGTTTGCGGCAGAAGAGTGAAATGCAGAGGGAAGAGAAGATGCGGAGGAGTTCTTATTTTGGCACCAAGACAGTGTAACCACTCAGAAAACAAGCTGATAAATACAAAGTCTTTTCCAGCTGGTGTATGCTCAGCTTTTCTTGGAGAACAAATCAGGTTAGAAAATGAATAACAGTGTGCTTAGGCTTGAGGACGCTCTGGTGCAGCCACAGACCTTCTGACGCTGGTCATTTGAAGCGGATATCAGGGGTAAAGTAATTGGACACAGGTGCTCCTTGCTGACTAGCCTGATACTTTCCCAGCTTCTCCTGCCTCCGCAAGAGCCATCATCTCACTGATTGGTGCAAGCGGAGGAGGGAAGAGAGAATATTTTAAAAAGAACAAGGACTGAGAGAAATGGGAAGCAAAAAACAAGCGCGAGAAAGGGGTGTTCAGCCCTAACACCCATAAATAGTAGATGTTCCTAATATCTTTGGCTTTAAGGTCTGTTGTTTGGGCAAAACAAGCAGTTTGAATGTCACATTAGGGTCAGGGAAATGTTCCTTTCTGTTCTTGCTTTATTCTGTTTTTCTAAAATTTTATTGGCAAAACAGTCAAAAAATGGTGGACTAATGTATAGTTTGCATTCCCGCTTACTTCAGTATTTTGCATTGGCTTTTTTTCCGGGTCTTTTTTAAAAACTCTTTGAATACAGTAATACAGTAAAATATGGTCCATATTTGATGAAGAAGAGATTTGATGCCATAAAAATAAACCTAAGGAAAGATGCCATTTGCTTGCAGTCTCCCAATTTTAGATGCTCTTTTCCGTCCTACATAATCAGAATCAGAATACTTTATTAATCCCAGGGGTAAAACTGCATTTTGTTACAGAAACTCAGTTATATATAAATAAATATAAAAATGTATTGCTATTTCAAATGATTTAAATATTTTGCCTCTTTTTGTGTATTTGTAGCTGTAGCACATGAGAAAACAGTAAGGGACAAAGCAAATAAAGAAAAATAAACAGAGAAGCTGAGACTAAGGACCAGCTTCATATTTCATGAGACATCCTGTGGGTTTTAGTGTTTGGATTCCATGTTTGTCCTTAGACTGTAAACAATGCTGTCTTTATGTTTCTTTATGCTGTCATTCAAGTTTTACCTGTTGCAGTTACCAGTGTAGTTAAAACACTGAGTTATCATTTCTGATAACTTCCTGCAGTCGCCGAAGTGACGTGTGTTGATGCACTGTCGGTTTAGAAGAATTATCTCCACAAGTGTTTTGATTATTAATGATGTGTATTTGTTTTTTAAAAGTTATTTTATGCTTTAAATATCATCCACAAAATCCTTTAGAGTGTATCTGGAAGTATTTCTATAGATTTAAACATGCCTCACACCCACACGGGTGTTTTCACTTATTCTGCTTGATGGAATTTTTTCTTTCTCTAGTTGACATGGAGAAGAGCCGTACAGGGTATTTTTGACGCTGTCACCAAATACCTTATATACTAGTGCTTCTAAAAAACTAGATTATTGTGAAAAACTTTAATCTTTTTAATAATTTAATTCCAAAAGGTAAATATTGATATATTCTGTATTCATTACATATGAAGTGACATATTTCAAGGCATTTTTAGCTTATGGCCTAAAGCTCCTGAATAACGAAAATTAAGTGCGGATACTGAGTTCGTTATTGATGTTTTTATTACATTACAATTAGATTACTGCAGTGTCCTTCCATCAGGTCTGCCAAGAGTTTTTGTGGTTTTCAGATGGTGCAAAATGAACCAGCTTGTGCTCTGACCAGTGCAAGAAAACATGAACATGCCTGTATTGGCCTCTGTCCACTGGCTTCCTGTTGAGGCTAGAGCAGACTTTAAGGTGCTGCTGCTCACTTATTTATAAAATAGTAAATGGCATGTCACCGGTATACCTGCCTGACCTGGTGAGCCTTTACACACTTGCACATGCCCAGAGGAGTCATGTTTTGAGTATCCCCAGGGTCTGCAAGAAGATGGTTGGTGAGCTAGTTTTTTCATTTCATGCACCAACGTTATGGAACAGTGTGCTTTTAGACACCAGGCAGGGAGTTTCACTTGATGTATTTAAAGCCAAGATAAAGACCCATTTGTTCACTGTTGTTTATAAGTCTTGATTTGTTTGTTCTTTTTTCTCTCACATAGTTTTATTGAGGTTTTAATCATTTTTTTTCTGTATTTAATTTTTGAAGTGATATACAGCACTTTAATGAAAAGTGCTATACAAATCAAATTTATCATCATATTGTCATAATATTATCTCAAATTAGTAAAATATTTCATTTTGAGTTTGAGTAAATTACTATTCAAACAGTATAAATACTATTTGTCTCTCAGACTAGTTCATTACACACAGCCACAATCATGAGGAAGACTGATGCCATGACAGTTATCCAGATGAAGGTCATCAACACCCTCCATAATGGGGGTAAGCCATAGAATGTAATTACAGGAAAGGCTGGCTGTATTGAAGCATATTAGTGGAAAGTTGACTGTAAGGGAAAATTGTGGTCGGAAAAGGCACGTAAGCAACTGGGATGACCGCAGCCTTATGAGGATTATCAAGAAAAGTCAATTCAAGGATTTAGAAGAGCTTTACAAGGAGTGGACTGAAGCTCGTGTCAGTGCATCAAGAGCCACAAAACATCTTCAGGAAAGGAGGTAAACTGTCACATTCCTTATAGAAATCCTCTCCTGAATTAGACACAATGTCAGAAGAACCTTGATTAAAGGAGAAAACAGACTGGACTGTTGCTCACTGGTATACAGTCTTTTTCTCAGATTAAAGTAAATTTTGCATTTTATTTATTTTTGAAATCAAGGTGATGTCACTATAGTGTAGTGGTTTGCACATTTGCCTTGCAAGTCTAAGGTTTCTGGTTTGAGACCAGGTGGGGACCCGAGTCCTCTGGTAGGTTTGGATTCTGATTTTCATCGGCTATAAGCCATAATGATTAAAAGTTAAAAAAAATCTTTAATTACTATATTTTGCTATATGTATAATGAATATTTGATAGCTTTTAAATTAAATTTTGGAAAAATTAAATTTTTCACAACATGCTAATTTTTTGAGATGCACTACTATATATGGCAAATGGATGTGATGTTAACAGATGTTATAACCTCATGAAAGAGTGGCAGAAAAGCAGGTTTGCATATTCAAACCTGAAAACTGATAACATTTTGAGTCAACAAGATGACAGTGCATACAGTGTAGTTGAACACAATCTTTAGAAATAAATTTGTTTTCTGTGCACTAAGAAAAACAGGCAAGAAACAATATGAAGCAATGCTTTCTGAGAACCTGTGCATGGCTATCTATCTGACAACAAGGTTTCCTGAATGCAAGATGAGTGCTTGATTTACATCTCATAGAGATAGTCACATTTCACAGCAGACATGTGACTTGTCATCAAAAGTTAAGCACTCTTATCATCAGTCATGTTTTTGTTATATCAAAATCTTTAATTTGTGCTTTTCTTACCGTAACATGTCAGCTGCTATTTCATATTCTGTTTTAAATTATTCACTTTCTGATTGTTATAATAGAGATAATAATTCACGAGTTGTACCATTATAAGTAACTTTTCACAAAAACTGGCACTGAAATGCATCTTATGCATCTTATTGTTGTCAGTTGCCTAGAAACATCTTCAACCACTTTAACACCAACATCATGTACTTCACTTCAACAACACATCAGTTACAGGTGCATGCGGCATAAGTGAAAACACCTGTGTTTGTGTGTGTGTGTGTGCATTTGTATACAACTATATTTAAATGCTTCTTTGGTGTTTTTCAAGTAATCCACTGAATAGAGCAAACAAGTAGTTTGACTTACACTTTATGGACAAAAGTATTTGGTCACCTACACTTTACACCTACAGGAGCTTTTATGACATCCTATTCTAGGTCCATAGGCATTAATATGGAGTTAGTTCTCCTTTGCAGCTTTAACAGCTTCCACTCCTCTGGTAAAGGCGTTAAACAAGATAAGAGTGTATCTGTGGGATTTTTCTCATTCATCCAGAACAGCCTTTGTGAGCTTAGACAGTGATGTTGGAGGAGAGACCTAGCTCGCAATCTCTGCTCTAGTTCATCCCAAAGGTGCTCAGTGGGGTTAAGGTCAGGGCTCTGTATGGGCCAGTAAAGTTTTCTCTCACCAAACTCATATAACCATGCCTCTATGGACCTTGCTTTGTGCACTGGGGTGCAGTCTTGCTGGATAATACAAGGGTCTTGTTCAAACTGTTCTCAAAAAGTTAGAAGCAAAAAATTGTCCAAACTGTCTCGGTAAGCTGAAGTATTTCCTTTTACTGGAACTAAGGGGTGCAGGCCAGTCCCAGAAAAACAACTCCATAGCAGTATCTCTCCTCCACCAAACTTTATAGTTGGCACAGTGCAGTCAGGGTGGTCATGATCTCATAGCATTCACCATACTCACACTTGTTTGTCAGACTGCCAGATAAAGAAGTGTGATTTATGACTCCACAGAACACATTTCCATTGTAGAGTCTAGTGATGTCGTATTGGTGATGCAAAGCTTGCATGCAGGTGCTCGGCTGTGGAAACCCAGGCCACGAAGCTCCTGGTACACAGGTTTTGTGCTGTTAATGCCAGAGGAGGTTTGGAATTCTGCAGTTAGTCTTTAGAGCATTGGTGACTTTGATGCGCTATTTGTTTGAGCACTTGGCAACCCCATTCTGAAACTTTCCAGGGTCTGCCACTTGGTGGCTGAGTTGCTGTGGTTGTGAAATGCTTCCACTTTGCGTAATACCACATATAGTTGATCATGGAATATCTAGCAGGGAAGAAATTTCATCAACTGGCTTTTTGCAATGGTGGCTCCCTATTACAGTAAAATGCTCAAATTCAGTGAACTCTTTAGAATGATCCGCTGTTTCACAAATGTTTATAAAGGCAGACTGCATGGATAGGTGCTTGATTTTTATACACCTGTGGCTATAGGACTGAATTAAACACCTGAATTTATGATTAAGATTTGTGGCCCAATGCTTTTTTCCATATGGTGTATGTTAAAGTCACCTTCAGACTGATAACATTTGGAAGGCCAGTCTTTGTTGCAGCTATTTATTTTTTGGTTTCAGGTTTTATGACTCTGAGTGGAAGTCCATGTGAAAAAATCTTTACAGAGTCAGTGTTGCAAAAAGTTAGAACTGGTGGAATAAGTGCTGGGCAGAGAAGAAATTGTGTCTGACTGAATGCCTTTATAAAAGCAGGGTTGTTTTTCATTGTGTCTGAAAGTTAAAATACTTGATATGTGATTAAAATTCAGCCTTAACTCATGGAAATCTATCAGTTTTAACCCTCTTCCACAGTTTGTGGTCATCCTGCTGCTAAGCAACAACAGCGGGAAAGAGAAGCAAGCTGCGATATGAAGTCAGATTACACACATTGGCTGAATTCATAAAGAGCACGCATACACAGTGACACATTGCAGCCTTGTCTATTAACTTTCCTTCCTACATAATCAGTTACAATCAAATTAGACAGAGTTGGTCAACTATCATAGTGGGCTGCAGATTATGACTGGTTTCATCGCAGAAGATTAATCAAAGGTCTCATTACAACTATTGAGGCCATGTGTTTATTTTCTTTGCCTTGTAATTGATGACAGAAATGTTAAGTGTGGATGTTAATTAAGATTTGTTTGTCCTCATGTGCTTTTGTGAAAATCTACATGAACAGTCCCAAGCTCTGAACAAGATGTTTGCAGAAAATAATCTGAGAAGCAGCTTTTGTCCGCATCTTTTGTTTGCCTTTGACACCATTGACTTTGGATCAGAAAAGAAGACAAAAGTGTTTTGCCACTGTGGATGTTTGGATGTCAGTGTAAAAAAATGGGAATTTATCTCTCACACATATAAATCTCAGTGATTTTATTATGTAACAAGAGACATAATGGTAAAAAGCAGAAGCTGAGATATCTTAACTTTAAATACTTCAGCGTTACATTTAATTTCAAATGCTGTACCTGCAGTGAAAGCTTTTCATAGATTCATAGTCTGTGGGTCACTCAGGTAGCTCACCTCGTATAGTGCACAGTGTACCAAGGCTGAATTGCTTTACAGGCCAAATTGGTGAAATTGCCCTTTAAAATACAGGCCCAGTGATTGATTTAATAACCCAGTATCTGGCTTTTATATTCAGGTTTTCAGTGAAGACTCTGCTGGACCGCTCCTGTTTTGAGACAATAGATGACTCATCTCCAGAGTTCATTAACTTTGTTTCCATCCTGGAGCACATCCTCAGTCATCGACTCAAAGGTATACAGCACTCCTCTCATTCATGTTACCAAAAATCAAGCAAAAATTCAAACAAGTCAGTGCAGCTTTAAAAACCTACACACAGGACCAGAATTAGCAATCTGTTTGCCTTTATTTGATGTATTGATGAGAGAATTACATGGAAGAAAGGGAGAAAGAAAAAGGTTGATAAACACTCACCGGCCACTTCATTCAACTACTTGTTAACACAAATATCTACTCAGCCAGTCACATGACAGCAACTTAATGCATTTAGGCATGTAGACACAGTCAAGATGACCTGCTTAAGTTCAAACCAAGCATCAGAATGGGAAGAAAGGTGATTTAAGTGACTTTGAATGTGGCATGTGTGTTGGTGCCGGACAGGCTGGTCTGAGTCTTTCAGAGACTGATGATCTACTGGGATTTTCCCACACAACCATCTCTAGGGTTTACAAAGAATGTCTGCAAGGAAGAAAATGTCCAGTGAGCAGCATTTCTTTGGGCCAAAATGCTTTGTTGATGCCAGAGGTCAGAGAAGAATGGATATACTACTTCAAGCAAACAGGAAGTCAGCAATAACTGAAATAATTAGTGGTCACAGACAAGGTATGCAAAAGATCATCTGTGAACACACAACATGTTGAACCTTAAGCAGTTGGGCTACTGCAGCAGGAGACCAAACCAGGTGCCACTCCTATCAGCTAAGAATTGGAAACTGAGGTAACAATTTGCACAGGCTCACCAAAATTGGAAAATACAAGATTGGAAAAACTTTGCCTGGCCTGAACCTCTCAATGTCTCCTTTGGCATTTGATTAATAGGGTCAGAAACATGAAAGCATGGATCCATCCTGCCTTGTATCAATGGTTCAGGGTGGTTGTGATGGTGTGTGTATATTTTCTTGGCAACTCTGGCCTCTTTAATACCAGATGAGCAACTAAGTATTTTTGTTGACCATGTCCATCCCTTTATGACAGCAGTGCACCAGTCTTCTGATGGCTGCTTCCAACAGGATAACATGCCCTGTCACAAAGCTCAGATCATCTCAAACTGGTTTCTTGAACATGACAGTGAGTTCATTGTACTCAACTGACCTCCACAGTCCACCAGAACTTAGTCCAATAGAGCACCTTTGGGGTGGGGGTGGGGGAGATTTACATCATGGATGTGACAAATATGCAGCCACTGTGTCATAGTATCATGTCAGTATGAACCAAAAGGAATGTTTCAAGCACCTTGTTGAATCTATGCCATGAAGAATTAAGGGATTTCTGAAGACAACAGGGGATCCAATTCTTTGAGTGAATATACATAATGTACAACAGAGGACACTGTAGTTATACACACCTTTCACACCCAACCTTCTCAGGATGCTTCAGTCTGCAAAATTATAAGTGTAGATGCTGGTCAAGTGTTGTTAATGTAATTAACAGTATTTGATGTCTAAACTTCCCAGCTAACTAAAAAGAAATGTATGTCCTATAACTCCACAGTTTGTCACCATCTTATTTAAGAGTAACAGAAGTTGCTTATTGAGCTTTGACATAAAGCATAGTGTTTTTAAAATGGGTTAAAAAATCAAGCTTACCACAGTCCCTACAGATCAGCTGATGTCACTGAAAAACAGCATTGGCTGACAGCTAAACTGATACCCTTTTATATGTCCGCAGAGCGGGATATTTGTGTTGCTTTACAACCCACCTCCATGCCAGCTCCACCTTTGTGCTGATCATTGTTAGCTGCACTAGCAAATCTCACTTATTGCAGATGGAATTATCAATCTACTTATGACTTTAGAGATCATTATGAATGCCTTTGTATTTTTGCACTGTACGAATCCTTGTTTTTTTTTTCTCTCAGGTCAGACAACTTGGTTTGGGTATGAGACTCCTCGGAGTTTCTGGGATTATATAAAAGTCGCCTGTAGTAAAGTGCCTCATAATTGTATCCGAAGTATTGAGAGCATGGAAAATGTACGATCATCCAGAGCAAAGGTAATTATAAAACTTTTTTTTTTTAAGCAGCAGGGATAAAAATATTTTTACAAACAGAACATTTTACTGAGAAACACATATTTGACCTAGGACCTAAGTTTTCTATGCATGGAACTACATCCACTAATTTGAGTCAAAGTATCCTGACCTTCAGTACACAAAATATAGACTGAAGCATTTGTGATTTTGCTCTACTTGGCAATGTCCTCTTCAAAAAAGAACAAGAGACAACTGTAAAATCTATCAAATAATACTCTCTGAGCAATGAGTTCTTGGGCCTTCAAGTCAGTTGATGCATCCACAACACAAGGGAATATTTCGTATTGTTTGTATATGCCAGGTCATTTACAGTCATTTAATGAAGACATTTATGCTCTCTGACACATTGTACAAAATGGCATGTTTAGATGTATAGCATGTTCTTTATTTGGATGACAGAAGCTTCCACTAACAGCTGAGTGTCACCGGTTGCTCTGTCTCTGCAGGGCAGGGCATGGGTCAGAGTGGTCCTGATGGAGAAAAGACTGTCAGAGTACATCACATTTGCACTGAGGGACTTCAAAACCAGCAGGTCTAAATAAAACAAATAGTATCACCCTCAACCTGGTTTTAGTTGTTTCATCATAGCAAATGGCATTTGTCTGTAATTATTTGTGCACTGCATGATAATTTAAACCTTTGTTCTACATATCCTCCTTCAAAACACATCACCACAAGCTACAGTACTTGCTTTCACACATCTTTCAGCTACACCTGTCTGCTCTGAGTTGAATGAATCTTACTGATGTATGTTGATTGTAGGAGATTTTATGAGGATGGAGCGATCATGCTGGGGGAGGAGGCCGGGCTGTTGGCAGACACGCTCATCGGACTCAACACCATCGACTTCAGGTGCTGATCATGATTTTTCTTTCTAGAAAGCTTAAAACTCCTAAAATAACACTTGTGTTAGTACAGTGGATGAGTTGCAATTTCAACCAGAATCTTTCAAACTTTAAAAAAAGGGTGAAAATTTTCATACTGTTAGAGTTTTCTCTGTTCCTTTAAATAAAAACAGCACAGATGATGAATGAACCTCATGCTAACATTAAATGGTTTGTGAAAGATTGATTAGAAATTCCATTCATCCATCCAACTTCCACTTCCGAAGTGGTAGAATAGGTGCCGCCACACACACACACACACACACACACACACACACATACATTTTTTATATGTGTGTGTGTGTGTGTGTGTATATATATATATATATATATATAAAAATATGTATAATGATGCCCCTCCATCTCTTGTGAATAAGGTTTCAAGATAAATATAAATATAATCATC
Source organism: Etroplus canarensis (assembly GCA_015106775.1). NCBI lineage: Eukaryota > Metazoa > Chordata > Actinopteri > Cichliformes > Cichlidae > Etroplus > Etroplus canarensis. The sequence goes on from VUQH01015403.1 coordinate 13,289, forward strand.
ATGTTATCTATATGACCTGGCAATGTTAAAATATTGCAGTTGTGCTTTTTGTTCTGGTGGCCATTTAAAAACAAAAAAGAAGAATTTTTAAACTGTAGATTTGGTTAGATCTGCTGGTGTGCAAATTTTCATGCTTCTTCACATTATGAATAATTTTAACTAATCTCCTGTACTATATAAGCCAAAACAGACCAAGTTCCTCAGAAGTAACTGAACAAATTAAAGTTTATTCATCACACCAGAGAGCCTGTAACAATGTCTGCTACTTGAACAGAATTTAACACAAACTATTGCAATGTGCTGATATCACAAAATGTGGATAGTTTTGTGTTTGCAATGCTTCATACCATGGAAATATGGAAAAGAGTTGTTTGAGCTAAGTTAAGAAGAGGGGTGATGATCAGTGAGTAGCAGCATGGCTTCATGCTGAGAAAGAGTACCAGCAATCTTTGCTTTGAGAGTGCTGATGTAGAAGTACACAGAAGGTTAGAATGAGATGCACTGTATCTTTGTGGATCTTGAGAAAGCATATGATAGGGTGCCAAGAGAGAAACTGTGGTATTGTAAGTGAAAGTCAGGAGTGGCAGAGAAGTTTGTGAGAGTGGTGAAGAACATGCATGAGGACAGTGAGACTGTGGAGAGGTGTGTGGTAGGAGTGACACATGGGTTCAAGATAGGGGTGGGATGACATCAGGGGTCAGCTCTGAGCCCATTCTTGTTTGCAATGTTGATGCAGTGAGCATCGACAGGTTGACAGAAGAGGTCAGGCAGGAGTCACTATGGACTATGATGTTTGCAGACGTCCTTGTGATCTGTAGTGAGAGTAGGAAGCAGGTGGAGGGGAGCCTGGAGAGGTGGAGGTGTGCACTAGAGAGAAGAGGAATGAAAGTCAGTAGAAACAAGACAGAAAACACGTGTGTGCATGAGAGTGAAGTAGGTGGAATGGTAAAGATTCATAGGTGGAATGGTAAAGAGAATATAGTGAAGGTGACTGAGTTTAAATACTTGGGTCATCCAAAGAAATGGACAGTGCCCAAGAGAGGTGACGAAGAGAGTGTGGGACAGGTGGAGTGAGTAGAGACAAGTATCAGGGGCGCTTTGTGCCAGAAGGTTAGCAGCAAGAGTGAAGGGGAAGGTTTATGTGATGATAGTGAGACCTGCTATGATATATGGATTGGAGATAGTGACACTGACAAAAAAAATAGAGGTAGAGCTGGAGATGGCAGAGTTGAAGATGCTGAGATTTTCACTGGTAGCATCATGGACAGGATTAGAACAAAGTTCATAATAGGGACAGCTGTGGTTGAGCAGTTTGGAGATAAAGTCAGAGAGGCAAGGTTGACATGGTTTGGACGTGTGCAGAGGAGGGCTAGTGGATAAAGAATGTTGAAGATGTAGAGCTGCCAGACAGGAGGAAAGCAAAAGACCGCAGAAGGACCATGCATCTATGGTGAAGGAGGACATGCAGAGGGTTGGTGTGACAGAAGAGGATGCAAAGGATAGGGTAAGATGGAGGCAGATGATCCGCTAACACGAGCAGCCAAAAGAAGAAGAAAGCTTCTTTTGTAAGATTATGTATGGTTTTGAATTTATAATTAAATTAAAACATTATATGGAAAATTAGCTGCATAAACCAAAATCAGCTCATTTGGCAGAGAAGTTGCATCCTTAGTTTGGATATAATTAGACATCCTGAAGAGAATAAACTGTTATCTGGTCCTGGAAAAAGGCCTATTAATTGAGAAGTTTAATTAACATAATAGATACAAGGGCATTTTTAGGATAAGTTGTAAATCTGAGGGACATTAGTAGATGGAAATGAATACGGTAGGATACTATCTGAAGGTGCCTCATTTTTTTTGCATTTCACCAGTCACATGCTTTAACAGGACAGAGCCAACTTCATTCTTTCATCTTTTTTTCTCTTTAGCTTTTGTCTGAAAGGTGAGGGTCTAGATGGCAGCTGCCCTGCTGTGATTGACTACACGCCTTACCTGAAGTTCATTCAGAGGTATGAGATCAAATAATTCATATCACACATGCTAGCTTATAATGTCTCTGGTGTACTATAGGTTTTATTAGGGCCTGAGCAGTAAAAATGTTAAGGGGTTAGGAGAGCTTAAAATTTCATGAAACTGGGCACATACCTCCATCATGGTAAAAATTTTCATATTTTATGGGTCTTGCATATGGACAAAATGGCTCTCCTGAAAAGTATGTTTATTTATGCACTTAATACTTCACCATGAATTAATTCAGCAGCTTCTGGCACTGGCAAGATGTCTTTGAAGCCTAGGTTGCATTGATAGTGGCCTTCAGCTTGTTTGATTCTTGGATTTGGTTTTTTGTCTTCTGGCAGTACCTCAAAACTCCATGGGGTTCAAGCACAGTAATAACATGGTCAGCAAACTATTCTGTGGTAATTTTGACACTGTGTGAAAGTGTTAAGTCCTTCTGAAAAGGAAATCAACATCTCTATAAAGCTTGTCAGCAGATGGAAGCATGAACTGTTCTAAAACCTCCTGGTAGGAGGATGCATTGACTCTGGACTTGATAAAACACAGTGGACCAACCACCACCAATGCTACAAATGATGTGGTACTTGTTCAAATGAATGCAGAGTGTGGAAACTTCACACTATACTTCAAACACCTTGGATTCTGAGCCTCTTCACAATTCCGCCAGACTGAAGGGCCTCAATTTCATCTGAGAAAAGAACTTTGGACCACTGAGCAACAGTCCAGTCCTTTTTTTTCTTAGCACAGGTGAGACACTTATGATATTACCTCAGGTTCTGGAGTGGCTGTCACAGTTGTTGCCTTTCCTGTAGATGTCTGTGTGTAGTGGATCTTGATGCACTGACACCAGCCTCAGTCCGCTCCTTATAAAGCTACATATCTCAAGTTCTAGATTTGACTTGTCTGGACAATCCTCTCAAGGCTATGGTCGTCCCTATGATTGTGTTTGTGTGTATAGAACTAGACTGAGAGATACAAAGAATTTACACTCTTTGAATAGTTATTTACTCAAACTCGAAATGAAATATTCTAATAATGTGCGATACTAGATTTCTGATTTTCATGAGCTATAAGCAGTAATTATTGAAATTAAAATAAAGGCTTGACATATTTCACTTTACATGAAATTAATATATAAGATATGAAAGTTTACATTTTTAAATGGAATATGTATGAACTTCAGTGGCCTGATATAAAGTGCCAGGAAATCCAATGGGAAATTTGCCATCTTGAATTTAAGAGGAAATTTTGCTTTTGCCATTTTGCCAAGAATTCCTCCTAGAGATTTAATTACAAGCTTGAGCTTCATATTTGGTCACTGTAATCTAAAGACTCTGCTTATGCTAAATTGTGAAGCTTTTTACTTGTTCTGGAAGGGTGTGTCTGTGGTTCTGTCATTCGGCAGGAAATATTAAGTTGTTGTTAAGTTGTAATTCACATACACTGCCAGATCTGACCCAAACTTTGCATGTGTGATAAGGGTCCCCGCCTAGTGGCAACATAAGAATCAGAATCAGAATTAGAATACTTAATTAATCTCAGAAGAGCATTTGCTTGCATACACTCCGTTAAGTATACATACAGTAAATATAACTATGAAGATAGAAATGCAGTTAAGAAGATAAAGTATATGAAAGGTACCTTAATCCGCATTGGTAATTTGGCAGAGGTTTTACACCGAATGCCCTTCCTGACGCAACCCTCCATGAAATCGAGGGACATTTTGCTTGTAAAGCTAATGTTTAAATGACTACAATATGGGGACACTTAAGAAGATAAAATATATAAAAACCCAATATTTAGAGAGTCCAGTTTGTAGCATAGGTGGTTCAAGGTTGAATAATACTATTTGCAGTATGTACACAGTATGGCAGTAGGTAAGTCTCGTTATCAAGGGGAGGAGCTGTAAAGTGTAATAACCACAGGTAGGAGTATCCATAATCATAAATCAGAATGGCATTGTTATTATATAATTCATATTAAAATATCTTTTTTACACAGTAAGATATACATGACTGAAACATAAAAATGAGTGAATGTGAATATGAACGTGAATATATTCACAGTGGTAATTTGGCAGGGGTTTTACACTGGGTGCCCTTTCTGACACAATCCTCCATCATGGGAGAGGCTTGTGTCCTCCCCTGGAATCCAACTAGGGACCTTTTGCTTGCAAGAAAAATGTGTAAATCATTATGGATTTTGCATTTGGACGGCTCTATGGAGCGACTCTATAGAGAAATGTAGTAACCTCATGCAACATTCTAGGACCAAAAAAAGAGCCTTCTGGAGCCGTGCCTGGAACTTAACAGTAAGGGCACGTTTTGAATTTTTATATGCATTTAATCCATTTTCAGGCCCTGCACTTTAATGAAGTCCTACCAGAGTCTACCAGAATCTAAGGACCTTGGCCACGCTAAGTGGCACTTTTGAGTTTTGGCACCATAGGGAATTTTGATGTTTCGCCACAGCACAAGAGGCTGTAAACTAAAATGTACATTGTCCAATCTGCCCTAAATGCCACATGTTTTTTTAATAAGTCCAGGCCATTATTAAGTCACAATCATAGTGCCTCCTGTTAGTAACAGGAAAATAGAATTATGTGATAAACATCTGATATGCATGATTATTTTCATTGTGGGTTTCACAAATGATAAATAGCAACACAATATATAATTAGTGGGTGTTCTCTAATGGCACTGAGTGGGCACAGGAAGTGATATGTTTGTGCAGCGGCTAGTTACATTCCAGACATCACTAAGTTCATTGGGAATGCTTTGAGTACAGCATGTTCCTGCAGCAGCACAAGGTGTAAGGGCTCAGTCATTACTGCTTGCAGGTGTAATTTTTAGGAAAATTATATGTAAACTGGCAAGTTGAGAAGAGAAGAAAGAAGAAGCCTAAGTCTACATAAAGACATAGAAATAAACAGAGTCTTGAGCTGATCCAGAAGTAAATCTGGATCCCCCCCCCCCCAGATTTCATGTTCTTTTTCCATTTTAATGCGCTAAGAGTAATGTATAGTAAAGATTTACATGGCATTTGTGTTTTGGTTTCTACACATCACATATGGCACTGGGACAACTGATAAGGGGATGTTCCCTAACGACACCTAGTAGGCACATCTTATCATAAGTAACCTGTTTGTGCAATAGCCAATTAGAATCCAGAGCTTAAGACAGTTCCTTGACTGCAGGAAAGGTTGTGACTTATGCCAAGGCACAAGGCCTTATCATTGCTGCGTTCAGCTTTAGAATGATTTTTTTTTTGGAAATGTATTCAAGGACAGAGGACATATTTCTTACATGGTGCAAAAGATTTGTATTCAATTCAGTTTTATTTATATATCACCAATTCACAACAAAAGTCACCTCAAGGCGCTTCACGCTGTAAGGTAAAGATACTACAGTGTTAAACAGAAAACCCCAACAATCAGATGATCTGCTATGAGCAAGCACTCGGTGACCATGGGAAGGAAAAAACTCCCTTTTAACAGGAAGAAACCTCCGGCAGAACCAGGCTCAGGGAGGGGCAGCCATCTGCCTCGACCGGTTGGGGGTGAGGGGACAGAGAAGACAGAAAGGAGAGCAAAGAGAGACACAGACTATGGGAGAGAGAAGACAACATTTAATGACATGCAGAAGTAACAAATAAATCCATGGGGAGTGAAAAGGGGTGAGTGGAGAAGAAATGCCCAGCACATCATAAGAAGCCCCCCAGCAGCCTAAACCTATTGCAGCATAACTAAGCCCTAACTATAAGCTTTATCAAAAAGGAAAGTTTTAAGTCTAATCTTACGTAAATGTAGAGAGGGTGTCTGCTTTCCAAATACAAACTAGGAGCTGGTTCCACAGGAGAGGGACCTGATAGCTGAAGGCTCTGCCTCCCATTCTACTTTTAAAACTTTAGGAACCACAAGTAGGTCTGCACTCTGAGAACGAAGTGCTCTAATGGAAAAATATGGTATAATGAGGTCTTTAAGATAGGATGGGATGACTGTTCAAGACTTAGTAAGTGAGTAAACGTGAAAATAATGTTCTGTGGAGGTAATGGATATGTAAGTGGATTTACATGGGTGTTGAAAGTACAGTTCATATAGACCAAATCATATTAGTAACCTACTTTGTTTTTCTTGGACAACTTACTGCAACAACATGTTCTGGCCATATAGTCTGTGTCTCCTTATATGGAATCAGTTTTAAATGTTGAAAAATGTTTTGGGATGTACATGAATTTTGTACTTGTCATTCTTATCTTTTATCAGTAGATTTTTTTTTTTACCTGTTTGCCTACTGCTTCTGTACAGGAAGTCAACTAATGAGGTGCACATTGCTTTTCTGTGCAGCACAGACAGCATCAGCAGTGACGAGGAGGAGATGAGGACTCTGGGAAGCAGCGGCAGTGAGAACAGTACCCCTGACAAAACCGCCACTGCCGCCTCCATCTTCACTGAGCAGAGCAACTTGGTCAGCAAATGCCAACGCTTTGAGCAGAAGTATCGCATGGCACTTGAGCAGAAGGTAGTGTTAATGGGCACATCATGCAAGTGTTAATTTAGGATGACAGGGCAGGAAGGCAGTGAATGCCAGCATGACATTTTCCTTGGTGTTTTCATGATATTTAAGAGCTTTGGTTTGTTTTTGACTAAAGCAAACACTGATGTAATATCGTTCATCTCAAATATCTGTACTGTTTCTTCTCTCTGTGGCTTTTTCTGCTTTGTGATTGTTTGCTTTTGAGCCGTCAAGATGTGCATGCACAGCGTATAAATAAATCTGATATGTGTTTGTTTGCTTCAGGGTTACCTGGAAGAGTTGGTTCGTCTACGAGAAGCACAGCTGTCGGAGGCCGTGTCTCAAAACAAAGCCCTTCAGCAGAGCCTAGCAGACACACACCTCTCCCACACATTAGAGAAAGAACAGCTTGAGTATATCATACTGGAACTACAGGACCAACTGTGAGTCCATTCTGCTGTGTGTGTTTTTGTCAGTGAGTGCATGTGAGGTCACTTGGGTGGAAAGGTTTGCAATATGTTCAACTATGAATTTAACATTCAAGACACAGCAAGAAGTCCGGAGATTGCAGGTGGGTTTTTTGTGTTTTTGAATCAATTGCAGTCCGCACTGCTTAAGCCAGACAGCATCAGCATTCCATTAATATTCAAAGACAGAACCCAAAACAAATACTCTAGTGGAAAGTTTAACCTAACTAATGACGAAGAACATAAATTATATTATTTAGTGGTCCGGAACAGGTTTGAACAAAGTTGACGAGTCAAATAAAAGATGGCAGTTAAAACAGATTGCAAAATAAAGTACATTAACCAATATGAATAACTGGTTAAAATGACTAGCTGAAAGTATGAGTTTTAGTAAAAGCTTAGACAGAAGTGTAAATATACAAATGAAATTGTTAGCTAAACCCATAGACAGTATAGTGATGGTGTTATAAAGCCTTGAACTGAACATTTTCACTGCTGCCATCTTCATATTTTTAAATCGGACTTGAAAGTTTTGGCAAACCTTGAATTATCCTCTCGTACCCGCAAGGTACGTCCAACTTTTATAGAGTCTATTGTTAAACCCAGTGAATAAACAGTTAAAATACCTTGCTAAAAAATGATTAGCTAAAAAACAGGGGCGTTTTGACAAGGGGGACCAAGAAGAAGGGGGCCCACAGTAAATCAGAATATTTAGTCAGAAATAAAACCAATATTGAGAAAAAAAAAAGGATGGATATGATTTTCAGGCTCTTGTGCAGCCCCATTTCCTATTGTAGATTTATTATATGAAAATGCACAATAGTTTAAACAAATGTTTAATGTTGTGCAAAATCAAAAAACTATTTAGACTTTTTGCTTAAGTTTAAGTTATAATCCTGCTTAGTAAAGCACAAATTATATAAAAAAATATATATTAAAAGTAAACATTATGTCATTATGTTGAATGGCACTTTTCAGAATCATATACGCCATATTATTGGATCATAACTATTCTTTCATTAATGTGTATATCCCTTTAATGTTTCAGCTGTTGATGATTTTAATTACTTGTTCTATAATCATTTAATATATCTGCTAAGTAATAGGTAAATGAAGCTTTAAAATGAATGACAGAGCATGAAGTATAATATTTGCTTCCAAAATCTAGTTGAGTAGAAGCAGATGGTAACATAACATAGAAATATTTAAATGAAGTGCATTAAACCTGTACCTCAGTAAAGTATCTGAATAAATGTACTAAGTTACATTCCTAATGGTCCTATCATCCTTGTTGTAGTCAATGGAATTGTAATATTAAGACCACTCTGGTCCAGTGGCGTTGGTGAGGGACACCAGGCAGGGTGAATAACATTTTAGGGGGAGCAGGTGCCATGTCAGATGAGAAAGATGAGGAACAACCATTCTAAGACCATCATTTTAAATATTAATCCAATATATGCTACAAAACATTCGGAGGATTTGTCTTTAGAAACTAAACTGTCTCAAGCCAGCATAATGACTCACCGGATGGTTTCAGATGCAAATGCAGTGCAAAGCAAAGTGACAGAGAATGAGAAGCAGAGTGTGATATGCTCTTACAGTGACTATACAGAGAAATAGTGAAACAGAGAAAATAGTGAAGATGACATTTTGAGTGAGGGAATATTTAGGGAGAAAAATATATGTAGTTTGAAGCAGAGATGTACACAGAAAAATACACCAAATTTTTTAAATGAAAATAATGAAATATTTATTGTTACTGGTATATAATACAGATACTTTTTAAATAAAAAAAAAAGTCTGATTGTTCTCTATAGAAACAAATTGTTCTTTAGCATAAAGGGCAGTGCCACTAATAAAATTCCAAACTGAAATACACGTCATGGACAAACATATTGGGCCACATCCACATTACACCAACAGGGGCTTTTATTACATCCCATTTTAAATCCATAGGCATCAATATGGAGTTGCCCCTCCTGCTGCTGGAACAGCTTCCACTCTTCTTAGGAGGCTTTCTACAAGATTTTGGAGTATGTCTGTGGAAATTTTTGTTCATTCATCCAAAAGAACACTTGTGAGGTCAGACACTGATGTTGTTGAGAGGGCCTGGCTTGCAATCTTCATTCTAGTTCATCTCAAAGGTGTTGAATGGGGTTGAGGTCAGGGCTCTGTGTGGGCCAGTCAAGTTCTTCCACACAATCCAACCATGCCTTTATTAATCTTGCTTTGTGCACTCTGGCGCAGTCATGCTGGAACAGAAAAGGGCCTTCCCCAAACTGTTCCTACGAAGTTGGAAATATAGAATTGTCCAATTTTACTAGGGTTACGATGCTTCTTCCTTTGTATTTTCGTTTGGTTAGAAGGTCTATTTGGGTAGCAAAGAGAAAGATTACTTTACTACCCTTAAAATGTTGGGTCTTAACAATATATGCTGTCATTTTTAAACTATCTTCTAATCTTTTTTTATAGACAATAGTGAAGAATGTGTTTGGTGAATGAATGTTACTCTTGTGTTTTCAGGACAGTGCTTAAGAACAACGACTTGCGGTCTAGACAAGAGCTAACAGCTCATCTGACCAATCAGTGGCCATCTCCTGATGCCTTGGATGCCAATGCTGTTGCCTTGGATACGCTGCTGTACAGAAAGAGTACAGGACAGTGGGAGGAGTATGTACAAAGTCCTTGTAGAAGCAAGTCTTGCTACTCGGCAACTTCCGGGCAATTATTTTTATTTTATTTATTTTGGAGCATTTTCTAAATTCACTTTAATTTTGACGGTCACTGAGAAATTAAAGACTACACATATAGACTCACCAGTCAAACAACAACTTATAGGCACTGCACTTGTTAAAAAAAGACAAAACCAAATAAATAAATGAATAAATAAATGAAATGATCATGACAGCAAAAATTTACAAATGAACACAAGAGAACTAAATATATTAAAACTGAAAAGGTCTCCACAGTAAAAGGAAAAAATGTTAAGAATATTTGAACAAGTATTTGCGTCTTTGCTTATTGATGGAATTAAAAGCTTTCTCATGTATCTAGATAAATAATCTAGAAAAGACATATTGAAAATCCTTGCCTTCACACAATTTGAAGTGATTGTTAAATTTTAAGTTCATCCAGTATCTTTTCTTTTCTTCTCTCCTCTCTCCATAAATTACCAAAGAGGTTGTATTTTAATTGGTTTTGTCTGATGCATTCTAAAACCCAGACATACCGTCATCAAAAACGGCTGATTCATTTTCCATTCTTGTCAAAACTAATATACAGTGTGATCTTTATTGATCCTCTAACCTTTTTTTTTCAGGAAGAGTTTCCAGAGTCTAGAGCAGCTGTCTGCAGACATGAGCATCTCCCAGAATTCTCTTGAACCATCACGCATGCTGAGTCTGGAGGCCAGGTCAGCTGGCACAAAGTGGCCCCACCAAGGTTTGTCAGCATCAGTAAGTAAACACTGCTGTCCAAGAAGCTCTCCACCTCTTATGTGCAGTTTAACTATGTGTACCTTGTCATACAGGTAAAGAGGAAACTCCATCTCTAAGAGGTTTGTGTGGCTCCCTAACTTCAGTCGCCAGCTACAAGTCTCTGGCTAGCCTGAAGTCAAGTGAGTGTTTGGCCAGCCCTACAACGGCTGTCAGCAGTCCAGGTGTCACGCCTTCATAGGGAATGAAGAACTAACATGTTCTGGCCAGGACCAGACTATTCAGGAACTTTCTCAGTGTTTGATATTCTGTTTGTAGTCTTATGTTCTGTATTGGGAACTTGGAGCTTTAAGAGATAAAAGTAATCTTTGCAAGTAGAGAATCTGGTGTAGCTCCATCAGACCGAATAATGTCTTAATGTTCCACACAGATGAAATGATGGAGGATCTCCAAATGTAATGTCATTGGCATGTATTTAGTGTTTTTTGGTGGTTTTATCTGTAGATCATTCTTTTTCTTTTATCGGAAAGACATGTATGAATTATCCTGTCACTTACAGCACAGTGCAGTAAGAATTTTGTTCCTCTCGGAAGGGTTTACAGATTATATCATACTAAAAATGCTGACTGTAGATCACATCAGAGTTCTGAGGGAAAAACTAAAAAGTACAAGCCAGAGTGTCACTGAACTCTTTTTTTTTTTAAGGTTTAAAGGATTTTATATTTTCTGTTCTGTCAGTGCTGCCATAAATCACCCTTTTCTTCTGTTTGTGATAGTTAATGTACCTCTGTTTTGCCAAATCATGTTCGCAGTGTTTGGGATAAGGCAGTCTTTGTTGTTGGGTGTAAAGGCCTCAGCCTTATTTTGTCAGTGTTGTGCATCATGCAGTATCACATGGTTTTGTACTCAGGTAATGATCACTTTGACTAATAATCGCTCCACAATCGCTTTATTTTAAAGTTGAGCTTTAGTCCACTGTAATATTCCCTTTAATTTTTAAAATGCAGTATTTCACTGTAATGGCTAGTTACTACAGATGCATCATTTCTTAAACTGGTATAATGATCTATGTTGGGATTCAGTATTGAAAATCTTGCAGCAGGTATTCTCAGTATAATGTAATTTGTATTGCTGGTGACTAAGCTGTGTACCTCAGCACTAGACTCATTACTTTTTGCCTTCAGCTCATTCCAGCAGTCATTTGCACAAACACACAGCAGATGTTTTACTGGATTTACCTTATTCTTTATTTTGAATAAACTCCACTGAAACACTGAGTCTGCGACAGTGATAATTCAGTTTCTTAACAACAACAACAGATGTGGTGATGAAGCTTGTATAATCACTGAAAAGAAAATCAGGAATATGGACTGAACATATGAACAGACACATTTGGTTGTTTATCTCTCTGTGTTAACCCTGCAATAGGCTGCAATAGGCTGGCAACCTGTCGAGGGTGTATCCCTACTCTGACCCTATGACAGCTGGGATAGGCTCCAGCTCCCCCCACAACCCTGAATTGGAAAAGCAGAAGATGATGAATGGAAACTGCTTCCACCTGAAACACAGAGGAATAAAATAAGAGATGAATCCTATATCTTCAGAGTTTAGGCACAGTGCACAATTCCAGTGAACCACACGGAAAAATTCTATATTAATAAAACTCTGTCTTGTACGTACTAGCTTTTAAACACGTTCACTTGGACATTTTTTTCAGTGGAAAAATATTTCTTTTCAATTCTGCACAGAGAATCTACTGCCTTCAACAAAAATAATGAAAACTAAATAATAAATCTCATAAATTCTGATCACCTTTAATATTGTGAAATGCAGGAAAATTGACAAATGGTTTTCTGCTCATGTTCATATTCTGGGAATATTAACTTTTTCCTTCCAGAGGGCTGCACCACAGAGTGAGGTATCTGGCTTATCCAGGTAACTTTATGAGCGAAAATGTGGAACTTTCTGATTAAGCTGTACTATGAACGAGAATATCTTTTTACCTAAAGTACGATGTTTGCGGAAAAAGGACTTTCCAAGCTCATAAGTGCTGATCATGATGGCACAAGCTGGGGCAACTTTTATCAGCCTGGGGAGAAAACCTAGCAGAGAAACAACATGTTAAGGAGAGTTTATACATACCATTAACTAATATACGAGTCACAAAATTTCAGAAATACCTACCTGCAAATAGCCCTCCAAAGCCATCCTGTGCCACAATCCTGGACATAACACTGAAGGTGGAGGAGGAGAGCTGACAAGGCACTGAAAAGATAAGGACACCAATTAACTTCAAAAAACCTTTTAGGTCAAACTAAAAACTGACCACAACACATGTGAGTTTAGTAATTTAGGACTGGGGCTCTGATTCTTCTTTGTCTGACATACTCCCAACATATTCCCTCCATCCTTTCAGATGAACTTCCTCTGAAGAGGAAGTGTTCAGGAAAAAAATCTTATTCTACACTGCCTGTCACTATGTAGTTTGTAGTCAAACTTGTTTAAACCGCTTAAACTGTATGATCTTTAAACTGAGTGGTGCAGACTGGCATATTGGCATTTTTCTCTTTTTTAAATTATTCTCCCTGCATTGGACTGCAATGACAGGTGCTTACAACTACATATCAAGAAAAGAATAACTAAACAATTTGCATCAGGGCTTGTTCCTCACTCATTAGTCTTCAAAGGGAAAGGCGCACTCCCTTGAAGAAAGATGGGTCTAAAACAGAAGTGAAGGGAGGGTGTCCATAAACAATTGCCATCAATCCACAGAGGAGGCTGTCCACAACACCACTTATCTCTTATTCGTATTTACAAAGCTAATGGCCTATTTAAGGCTAGACTTGTGACTGTAACAACTGTCACATGACAGTCACATGGCCTTTGTGTGACTGAATTATTAAGAACACATGGGGCTTCTCTTAAGTTGAAATGAAAAAGCCACTTTGACGAGAGGTTAAAGGTTTTAAAATCCATTGTTGCTTTTATTTAACTATCCTGAAGTCAGGGGTTGTAGTTTACCATTATTGTCCATTTGCAATGCCTATAAAAATACATACAGCCATTCTCCTGTGGATTTATAATCTTTTCAGTTCTTTTACTCCATCA